>WUQG02407217.1:0-16719 GCA_011317285.2 Androctonus mauritanicus | reverse complement strand
CTTACAAGTTAGTGTTGTGCATTGCATCAAGGAATAGCCAACCATTATATACACAGATATTTAAACAGGTATTTGTCCTCTATTGAGGAAAAATGTATTTATTTTAACTCTCTCTCAATAAAGATCCTTGGTTAATAAAACTGTTGCTGTCTCGTCTGTTGTGTCGGAGTGACTCTCACTTTGCCATGCTTACCTACACGTCTAAACCACACAACCATGGTAGGCTTACCCCTGTTCACATTATCCGTCAGATCCACACAACATTTAATAGCTAACATTTTTGGTATGGTGTATCCTCTTCAGGCTGTACATTCAAATTCAATTTCAAATGTCTAACAGCTTTTGTATAGAATCTAAACAGAACATTTCTATGGTTACATAAATTAAACAAGAAAAATAAAAATTAAAATAAATAATATAACATAAACAATAGAACGATGAACTAAAAGATATGAAATAAATTACATAAGATTCTTTTGTATTTATAGCTTAATAATATAATGTCATATATAAAGACTATATAGGATCTTAGGTGCCACAATTACTCTTTCATTAATCTCTCTCAATGTCCCCAAGGCATACTTCCATGCTGTAGGTAGTTCATTGGATGTCTTGTCATTCAGCAGCTTCTTGTTATTTTGTCTCTTCATTATTTCCAATGTCTCTGCTGTGCATGCTTATGTTCTCTTCTTAATTGGTTTTATTATTTTGGCATCACCCCACTGTATTCTTAGGTCTGTTGTGTAAGCTTTGATAGCTAAAGTTGTGACAGACCTAAGAATACAGTAGGGTGATGCCAAAGAAATAAAATCAATTAAGAAGAGAACACAAGCATACACAGCAGAGACATTGGAAATAATGAGAAGACAGAATAATGAGAAGCTGCTGAATGACAGTACATCCAATGAGCTACCTACAGCATGAAGGTATGCCTTGGGGACATTGAGAAGAGATTAACGAAAGAGTAATTGTGGCACCCAAGGGATCCTATATAGCCTTTATATATGACATCATATTGCTAAGATGTAAATACAAAAAAATCTTAGGTAATTTATTTTGTATTTTTTAGTTCACTGTTCTATTGTTTATGTTATGTTATTTTATTTTATTTATTTTTATTTTTATTTTTCTTGTTTAATTTATGTAATCATAGCAGCATTCTGTTTAGATTCTGTACACAAGCTGTTAGATGTTTGAAATTGAGTTTGAATGTATAGCCTGAAGAGATTATACCATACCGAAAATGTTAGCTGTTAAGTGTTGAATAAAATCTTTGTGATTATCCTTAACTGTGATAAATGCTTGAATGTTGTATTAATAGTATAAGTAAGATCCATTTCATTTTTTACTGAAAAGTTTGAGTCAGGAATGTATCTTTTTAAACTGTTCTTAAATTATATAAAATACCCCATAACTAAATATGAAAGAAATAATAAAATATAAAGAAAAGATGTGGGATTTTGATTCCTCACAACTCTTCTTTTTTGAAATTAGTAATATTTACATATTTTTTATTTCAAAGGGGTGGCCTTCAAGTTATTCTTTATGATTGTTCACAACACAGTTTCTGCAAGTTTCACAATCATCTCTGATTTAATTATATCAAGCTAACAATAAGCATAGTGCAACTGAATGCTTTAAATATTAGCATTTCCATGGAGTTTCTTAACAGTTTTTCCATTATATTCAAAGTATTGCTTAATGAAGAAGATTGGGAATTGTGGGAGAATAATTTTGCATATACTACTTTTCAAGAATTGTAGAAAGCTTTGTCAATATTCGTTAAATGTTGATAATAGCTTTGTCAATATTTGTTAAATGTTGATAATTGTTAGTTTCTTCTTACAGCCTTTAAACAAATTTTCTTAATAAGCATATTTGAATAATTTGAAATTCTTCTCAAATGTGTCCAAAATGCTGCTGTGTTTTCATAATGTTTTCAATTTGACAGTTAATGAACTTTGGCAAAATGGATACTTTAGAATTTCAAATTATAATACAAATCACATAAATCAAGATTTATACATTCAAAAATATTTATAAATTCCACAGTTCAAATTGAAATAATAGAAAAATTAAGTATCCACTAACCTTTCCCAAACACACCAATTTCAAACTTACCCTTTTTTAAGGCAATAATTATTAAAAATGAAATTAAACAAATATAATATTTTGTATTTAATGATGATTGATAATGATCATAAAACATTAATTGTATATCTTTTGTAAATATAAACATCTCAGAAGATAAACTGATGAGAGCTGATTCTACAGTTAAAATGTATTTTTGTGATAAGTGGAGTATGAAAAAGAAGTAAAATCCTCTTCTTTTAGAATTGTGGTATTTTCTTAGCATTCTTTCTACTGCATTTATTTGATATTGATAAATTTCTCATTCTTGCATAGGCATTTCAAACTTTTTCCTAATGAAGTAAAGATCATTTTCTATAATACAGCTGACTTGTGCATATAAATAATCATATCAAATGCAGGTACTCCTCCTATAACACAGTAGATAGGTTCATCAAAAACACTATTGTGTGAAACCATATTATATGAGACTTAGAGCCAATACAAAAAGGAGAGTTATGTTCCAAAAAAGCAATTAAAAACAAATAACTTTTTTTAATTCCACATAATAAATTTTATTTTTATTAAGTATATTAATAACACAAAACATAAAGAAAGAAAAAATATATACATAAGACACTAAAAAAAAAATTCATAAAACAAAAGGAAAGAAAAAATTATGCAGTCTATATAATATTCATTTAATAAATTATATCTTCCTTACCACTGTTTCATTAAAACGAGAACTTTTTTCTTTAACAATATCAACTTCATTTTCTGAACTTTTTTCTGAATTTAAAATTTGTGTATCTTCTGCTCTCTTTACAAAATCTTTAATCTAACGTACTAAAAAACAATTGTTCCTTGACATATACTCAAAAAAAAAATTATGAATAAAAAAGTTTTTCTTCTCTTTCACATTCCTCTATTGAAGAATAAAAACTTATCTTTATCCAAGAATTGAACATTTTGAAAACAAAATACTCAATTATTGCCAATTAATTCAATTTCAAAATTAATTCAATTAACTCAATTTCAAATTGAAATTGAAAATAGATTGCATATCATATATCTCACAGCAAACTAGTGAAATTGCATTTATGACTGATTTTAGCAAAGTATTTCCAATGATTGCATTTTATGTGTGTAGTATGGATTTACAAAAATTAATGAAAATGTTTTGTATTATAAGAGAATAAATGCAATTTTTTAAATGTATTAATTAAAAACCATGTTGTAGAAGTACTGTGTTATATGATGGTTTCCATAATTTTGAAATCATGTTAGAGCAAAACTGTGTTATAGGAGGGATACCTGTATAATTATTTATAGGCATCACTTATATGCTAATCATTAATCAACCATTACTAAGCAGATTATTAATTGACAGTTAATTTAAAAATTAATCACTAGTGGAGTTTGTGCTGTTTCAGACTTATATGCTGTTGGTAATTTTTATAGGACTTTCTATACACTAATAATAGTGGCAAATTGCAAATTTATTTATTTTCAAAATCTTAATATCTAATGGCTCTGCAGTAATCTAAAGTTTGGCTTGGCCATGTCTTTCTAAATTTGAAGATAATTCTTAATTTTAAATTTAATACTAAATCATAGAAAAATTACAAGTCAGAAACAATACAGTTGGAAAAAATAACAAAAATGTTATAATTAATTAATTATGCAAAGAAATGCATTAGTAAACTTAAAATAAGTGAATAAGTGGTCAAAACAAATAAAGTCGAATAATAATTTATTTAAACAAATAATATATACATTATTATTAAACTCTTTGCTTTAATTGTAAAATCTCCAAACAAGCACTGTAGCAAAGCATACAATTTTTAGGCAAAAAAAAAAAAAATTGTATGCTTTGCTACAGTGCTTGTTTGGAGATTTTAACATATACATTTAAATAAATTGTTTTATTTTGAACAAGAAAATAAAGTCAAAACAAATTAGTAATGATAATTTGTTTTAATCCACAAATAAACTAAATCAATAATAAATTTATTAATTGAGATAATCATGAAACACACAGTGATAATAATGGTACAGTGCTAAGTGATAAAGTAAAAATTGAAGTACAGTAGTTTAATATCTCTACTTCCAATACAAAAAGAGCAAATTATTTGGATTCACACAGAAAGAGCTATGCTAAGTTAAAGTGTATTCATTGAGCTAGTGCAAACATCAGCCTAAATAGTAACTTTTCATTAGCCTATGCATCAACTCATTTATATAATAATTTATGCAATAATTATGTTTTTAGCTTATGGATATCTTAAAATTTCATATCATTCTCTTTATAATTTATTATTATAATTTTTCATGGATAATTCATCAAAAAGAGACTAATTCAATTTAGGTGAGATTTCTTTCTAATAAACAAGCACTTCTTAAGCAGAAAAAAAGTTTATTTAAGACAAATTACAGAAAACAGAAAACATTTTCAGCTTAATAAAACTATCATTAGCAGTTACAAACAAATCAAAATTCTAAATGCTATACATTTGAAAAATTTCACATTATTGTGATATTTAAAATACAGAAATATTAGAAAAATACCAGAGAATTGTTATAAAATACAAAATTTTTAAATATTATTAGAATGTGCGATTTTTTCAAATATGTATAGTATTTACAATGAATTTTGATTCATTTGTAACAGCTGATGATAGCTTTATTAAGCTGAAAAATTTAATTTTTCTATTATATGTTTTAAATAAACTGTTTTTTTTGTCTAAGAAGTGCTTGTTAAACAAATAGGAAGATTTAAATCAAGAGGTGAATAGTTAAATATATCTTATGAGATTTTCATTTAGATTAGTACAGATTAGATTGTCATTTTTCAAGTGAGTTTCTCTGGAAGATAGTAGTTCTGCCTCATAACATATATTTTCTGATAATAAGGCTTGAAGGAAGAATGATTGCCTAATTCTTTAAATAAATATAAAGCCCATAAAAATAAAATAGAAAAATTATTTTTAAATAAACAAAGCTCTTTAAGGATTAAATCTTCTATTTTTATTCATAAAAATATTTTCAATCCTACATTGGCTCATCATTCATTAACTATTATAAAAGAATATAGAATTCTAGTACAAATTCAGATTTGAACTTTACAAAATTATTAGCTCCAAAATTATTAATAGTAATAAAATTAATAATAATTAATGCTAAAAATTAAATATTACTATTTAAAATAAGTTAATGTATAATAAACATAATAAAAACAAAATAAAATTACTAATTATCACTTAATAAAAATTAAAATATTAAACATCTATTGAAAACTGACAAAGTTACTGAAGAAGATATACTTAATGGCATTTTCATTTACAAACACCAAAACTATTGTTTTATCAATTATTACTAAGTATTTTTTATTTAATTCCAAATTGTGTTCAGAGAAGTGTTCAATATATAATGATTCTGCAATTACACTCATTTGTCCTGTCCTAATAGACTGTATCAAAACTCCACTTGCTAATTTAATATGACATTGCATAAACATGCTCTTGTTGTTAATTTGGTCAGATTTTTGCTTAACTTCACATCTCTGTGATATTCCTTCATCCTATATTATAACAAGTGGCTTATTTGATTTATATGAAGTTCATGTCTCTCTCTATAGATCGAAATTGCGTAATAGGATTTTGTATACACCTGCTTTATGTTGCTTAATCTATGTCGGGCTTATTGTTTTGTAAAAGCTGGAAACTACAAATTTCCTTTGATATGTTAGCTTTTCATTCATAATTTTTCCAATATCCTATTATCTTTTTACTGGGATATAGTATTCTGCATTGACATAACCATATTGTTCTTGGAGATTTCTTATTTGATTTTGTTGCAATGTATAATTTTTTAAATCTTTTTTTTTCAATTAAAATAGAACCAGCAGCAATATCCAGTTTATAGTTTACTAACAAAATATACCAAAATATTATTCTGGAATATCTCCATGAAATTTGTAATTTAGACTGAACTCACACAACCATAACAGAACCACACCATGACTGCAAAATGGTGATTGCTTATGGATGGTCATGAATTAATATAGAAACAAATAATATAACTCACATGAATCACTAACTGAAATTGATTTTAACAGTTGTTACAACACGTGGACAATATTATTCACAAAATTTTGCCATCGTGGTTGAGCACAACTCACACAGTGCAGCATACTGACCACTAGTCACCGATGGTGCTTTCTGTCAATCAGTTAGTCTATTATATACTGCACATACATATACGCAATTGATAAATGCATGAGTTTGTTGATGTTTGGCATGAAATAATGACTGAAAACAAAGATTTTGACACAGAGTTGTTTATTGAAGATATCCACAACTTACAATGTATTTGGGCTGTTATTTCATAATAATTCTTCTTCCAAAATATGTTTTGTTAAAATAATTCCTCTTCCAAATATATTTTATTAAAATCTTCCATGTTTGAAGTCTGTATCGACCAAAATCTGTGGTTGATATAGACTCAAGTGACCACTATAAATGTTTTGTGAGTTGTTGATTTCAATGACAACACAACCACACATTAGTCATAAAATAATTGCAAATTTGTGGTACATGCAAGTTCAGCCTTCATGTGTTATCACTCTTATTTCTGCTTTGATAGCAATCATTATTGTCAGAATTGA
Source organism: Androctonus mauritanicus (assembly GCA_011317285.2). Taxonomy (NCBI): domain Eukaryota; kingdom Metazoa; phylum Arthropoda; class Arachnida; order Scorpiones; family Buthidae; genus Androctonus; species Androctonus mauritanicus. The sequence continues at coordinate 9,983 of WUQG02407217.1, read as the reverse complement.
AAGATGTTCCTATAGGCAGTAGGATCTTGGTAGAATTACATGTAAGAGAGCAGGAAAAAAGATTCTGTCATCTCTGAGAAATCAATTTCAACTGTATATTAAATATATGAATAATAATCTAGTTTCATAAGAAAATTCAACTAATGCTTCTTCCTACAAATTGTCAAATAGAAACTAAAATGTTTTGATCTTATATGCAGTTTGGTGATAAATATAATCTGTTTCAAAAAAATATTTCTTCTATATACACTACATATATACTTAATTATATAGAGGAGCTTTTTTTTACATTTATATGCTCAAATAATAATATATTTATATGCTAATTTTAGTATTAGAATAGATTTTTTTTAAATTTTAATTAGTTGAATCAATTTACTAATTAAAAATTCCTTGAACTCAAGAATTTATAATTTTTTTTATGTAAAGTTGACATAATTGATAAGCTTTATCATCATTAAATCAACATTAATCATTATTAACATTTTATCCAAATTTGTTTAAATATTGTTTAATCTGAAAATAGTTTTTTTTAATCTGAAAATAGTTTTTTTTAATCAAAAGTCATCAAAGTTTTTTCTTTAATTTATAAAATAATGAATTAAAGAAAATATCTCAAGAAATCCATAAAGCACTTTAAGCAAGAAAGCAACAATTTATTATTAATAAATCAATACAGATACTACTAATAATAAATTGTTGTTTTCCTGCTTAAAATGCTTTGTGAATTTCTTATGTTTATAAGCAGCAGAACTTGAAAGTTTATGTTTACAGAAAGTATTTGGAAAAGAGTATTAATGATAATTTGACAATCTAGTCAGTAAATCATAATTGTTTTATTTTATTATTTTTGATTATTCATCATTTTTATTTTATTTTAGAGTTTACATCAAGAATCCGTAACTCATAAATGGCAAATTGATTCACTTCAAGAAAAAGTTTCCTTTATAGAAAAATTATCTGAAGGAAAAAATGTGTCTTCTATTTTATCAGAATTATGTCAAAGATTTAATATTTTATCTGATTCTATTAAGGTAATTATACAATAAAAATAAGCAAAGCATAAATTTTATATATATTTCTCATTGTGATTATTCTAATCTAATTTTTACAAGATAGATCAGAATATCCTCAAAGTGGTTAAGAGAATCTAAGAGTTGAGTGGGGGTTAATTAAATATTTTTTAATCATATTCATATATTTCAAGCTACTTCTAGAAACAGAATAAATAGCAATGGTTTTACTATTAAAAATTCCAAATATCTATAGCTTATATTATGGAAATATGGTCATTTTTGAGAGATTTAGAAATTATCATCTTATAAATATTTAAATTAATTTTTTAATTTATTTATTGATCCAATATAGTTCTATAAAGCATTGCCATTGCTATGTTTTCTATTATATTATTATATTATGATATATATTGAAAATATGAACACAATCAGTTTTTTAGTAACAAAATATGTGAAATTTAAATATTAGTGATATATCAATTTAAATTTTTTAGGTGATTTTTATTGTGTTGTATAAAGCACATTACATTAGTGTACATATTAGTAGTAATTTAAATTATTTATCATTAAATATAATGTGCATATAAAAATTATTTATTAACAGAAATATTTAGAACAATTAGAAAATTTATCAACTTTGACTCATGAATATCAAGAACAGAAAGAAAATCATCACAATTGGCAACAGCTGATCCTGAGTAAATTAGCTCTATGTAGTGATTTTACAGGAAATAGTATCTTACTTCAAGCACAGTTAGATAAACTTCAGGTAAATATATAATTTTTGTATTTTAAATGATTTTTAAAATAAAGAATCATTAAATGTAAGAAAACAAGCAATATTAGATATGAAAGAAATGTTTTCAAATAAGTTATAACTCCTTTTCTAATTAATAAAAAGCTATTGAAAATTTAATGAAATAATAATATATTTTCAATATGAAATTTATTTTATATTATGGTATTTTAATGTATAAATTATATACAGAATATCAATATATGGCATGCATCTTATATTTGATGAGATGTAGATAATATAATAAAAATATTGCATCTTACGGAACATGAAGCTGTGAAAATTAGCAAATTATGACAATTATCCCTAGGCATTACCATTATGAAAAATAATTATTATTATATACTGGCTTTTTTATTAGAAATAGAATAAAGGCTAAATATCAATGTGCTAATATTTTATTTTTAGTATATTTTTATTTTGAATTTATCTTTTATATTGAAAAAATTATAACATCATTATTTTATACTTATTTTTTTTATAATAGTAATATCAATTATTTTGAAATTTTTATTTATTCTTTTTTATACTAGATTTCAATTGTCTTTTTTTTGTATAAATGAATATTTGATATCCATAATCTGAAATGTTTGAAAATGAAAATGTTTTGGATTTTGGAATATTTGATATGGTAGAGTTGAAGAAAAATTTCACTATCAAACCTTTTTGTCATTTTTAGTGATATATAAACAATGTAACAGAAAATAAATAGTCACAGACATCTCACACTGACAATATTTGGCATTTACTGAATAACAGCAGTGAGTAACATCTATGCATGCATTATTGCAGCATTTTTCATGGCATAAACAGCAAATCAAAATCCTATCCCAAAGAGCACCTTGCTTTAAAAGTGAAGTTATGATATTTCAGACTTCAGAATTTCAAATTGAGGATATTTAATCTGTATCAAAAAAATAAACTGAAATACATGCATACATATATTATATGTATGTGTGAAAACATTGTTCTCATATTTACATTATACATTAATAAATATTAATTAATTATATATATATAGTGTATGTGTGTGTTTGTATGTGTACATAGTGCGCGTGCACTCATGCACACACACACACAATATGAATATATATTAATGAAATGTTTTAAGAAGTATAACTAGAAAGACTGCTAAAAAAAATTAAAGTTCGATTTGAATTTCCCTATACTGCATTTAGTGCTTTATTATTTTAGTAGTGAAATGCTTTTGAAAATATTGTATTTCCATTGCCATCTTTGTATATATTTATTAAATTATTTGAATTTAATATTTTACTGTTTTTTTATGCTTTGAATAACATTTGTTAATCAGCCATCTTGAATTTTATGTTTATTCCACCATCTTTTGAGAATATAATTAATCCTAATTTTTCTTAAAATTACATAAGTGTGGGAAAATAAGCTACACATTTTACTAATTATTAACTATATTAGTTATTTAAACTTAGTCATCCAGCAAAACAGGCTGAATAATTTTGATACAGTGCCATCTGTTTAGTAAGTTGTTAAATTTTGTCAATTATTGGATTATTTTATCCTTTTAGACTATTTATTCTAAAAAAAAGGTGTGTCCAGTTATTTCAAGTAACTGGGTTGAAACATAAGAAATAACTGGACCAAATATGGTTTTATAGAACATATAAAACCATATTTGGTCCAGTGAAGAACCAAACTGTACTATTCAGGAGATTACTGAACACAAACAAACACAAATATAATTCAACTTATAAATAGCTTAATCACACTGCCATAGAAAAATGATAGTATTAGTGTAAAGCACAAATGGCAGGAAAATGTCATGTAAGTTAAAAAATACTATTAACAACTATTATAATAGATAATTTATTAAAATTATCTTCAGCTTCAATCTATAAAATACATAAAGAATTCGAACAAAATAGGAATACATAGAAATTCGAATTTAAACAAACAAACAAACAAAACTATAGTAATGAATGCAAATATTTAAACTAGTATGGTATAAGAAAACATTTTAACTCATTTACACAAAAATGTACTATTATGAAACCTAATTTAACAATAAGAATAATATTGTAACTTATTAATGGGTTTTTCTTACACAGGATTTCCAAGCATTATTGATAAGAGCGGGGTCTGTCTTGTCAATAGGTCTCAGTGTACTGTTTTTACTGTTAAAGATTGTGAGTATCTCCACGATTCTTCCTTTTTTGGGATCTTCTTGTTTTCATATCAGCTTAGCATCATCCCATTTAATAGTTAAATCTGAAATTAGCGTCTTTTGTGCTAGTGCCATGGTGGAGGCAGAATTTTCAATATCGTACTTGTGCTTGTTAATTTTCTTCCTCAGGGATTTTGCCATATAACCTATATATTTAAAACCCTGGTTCAAGTCGTTATTGATAAATGGGATCTCATATACTCCTGGCAGGGAGGCAGGATGATACTTGTCCTTATCATTTCTGAGTATATTAAATACAGTATTTCTTCTATTAAACACTATCTTTGAATCTGAAATTTTTTCCAATTTTTTTTCTGTATTTATAAGTAATAGGATTGATCTCCATCTTAAAAATTTTTTTTTATTGCTCATACTTGCTTCAGCAGTATGATTTCTAAATTCACGTGAATGAAGATCGGATCATTGAAATATTGTCCCACAGACATTTAATCATCCTTTTGCTATATCCATGGTGGACAGCCTACTGCTTAATCCATTCTAATTCTTCGTGGATACTAGCCATTGTGGTGCAATGCGTTAAAATTCTTTGTAAGAGTGCCCTAAAAGCCATGCTTTTAAAGGCCCATGGTTCTTTCGACTGAGCTTTAATAAAGTGTGGGACATCTCAGCATTTATAGAAAAAATACATATGTCCCACTCTTTATTAAAGCTCAGTCGAAAGAACCATGGGCCTTTAAAAAAATGGCTTTTAGAGCATTTAAATTCTTACAAAGAATTTTAATGCATTGCACCACAATGGCTAGTATCCATGAAGAATTAGAATGGATTAAGCAGCAGGCTGTATGCCATGGCTATAGCAAACGGATGATCAAATGTCTGTGGAACAATATTTCATGGCGATCCAATCTTCATTCGCGTGAATTTAGAAACCACATCACTAAAGAAAGTATGAACAATAAGAAAATTTTTAAGATGGAGATCAATCCTATCACTTATAAATACAGAAAGAAATTGGAAGAAATGTTGAATTCAAAGATAGTGTTTAATAGAAGAAATACTGTATTTAATATACTCAGGAATGATAAGCATCATCCTGCCTCCCTACCGGGAGTATATGAGATCCCATTTATTGATAACGACTTGAACCAGGATTTTAAATATATAGGTTATACGGCTAGGTCCCTGAGGAAGAGAATTAACGAGCACAAGTATGATATTCAAAATTCTGCCTCCATTATGGCACTAGTGCAAACAACACTAATTTCAGATTTAACTATTAAATGGGACAATGCTAAGCTGATACGAAAACAAGATGATCCCAAAAAAGGAAGAATTGCAGAGAAACTCACAATCTTTAACAGTAAAAACAGTACACTGAGACCTATTAACAAGACAGACCCCACTCTTATCAATAATGCTTGGAAATCCTGTTTAAGAAAAACCCATAAATATGTTACAGTATTATCTTTATTGTTAAAATATGTTTCATAATAGTACATTTTTGTCTGAGTTAAAATGTTTTCTTATATCCTATTGGTTTAATTTTTTGCATTCATTACTACAGTTTTGTTTGTTTGTTTAAATTTGAATTTCTATGTATTCTAATTTCGTTCAAATTCTTTATGTATTTTATAGTTTGAAGCTGAAGAGGATTTTAATAAATCGAAAGCACTTCTAAAAAGTTGTTAACTGTGTTTTTTTAACTTACATGACATTTGCCTGCCATTTGTGCTTTATACTAATAAATTTATTCTCTCTTTTAAATCTTTCTAAATGACATCTTTCCTTTACCTGTCCTTTCCTAATCCTGTTAAGCCTGATATTCACTTTTGCTACTACTAAATTATAATCCTATCCAATATCCACACAAGAATCAGCACACCAATTCTTTATACTATTTCAATATCTCATCTGTACTAATATAAAATCGATTTTATATTCCTTTATTTCCAAGGATCTTCCATGTGTATCTCCGCCTGACATGTTTATTGAACTATGTATCTATGACAGCAATCTTATTTTCTTCGCAAAAATTCCCAAGCATCTCTCCTCTCACATTTCTCATGCATATTTTCAAAACTTTTTCATCTGTTCTTTCACTTACACTAGCATTCATATCATCCATGATTATAATACAGCTATTCTCTCTCTCTCAATTATTTCCCTTATCTTTCACAAATACATTCCATATAATTCTCATAGTACACATAGGCATATATACTTGAATCGAAACAATAACTCTGATGATAGAGTGAAAGTGAAACCATTCTGTTGCTCATATAATCAAAAGTATATAAACATTCACTCATTTTCTTTATAAAGTGAATATTGCATTAGGAAAGATATTTGATATTTTATCATCATCAAATTTTAATGTCACAAAGCTTTCAATTATTTTCTTTCTTTCTTTTCAGTTTCTTTCTCTCTCCCTTAGTCAGCATTTCCTAAAATGTGAATCAGCTACATTTGGAAATGCTAGTTAAAGGCTCTCATGCTGTCTTAGGGTCACAAGATTCTCTCAAGGATTGTGATGCAATGGTAAAGTTAATAATACCTTTGAAATTATTTCCATAAAGAAAATTATCACAGATTCCATAAAAAATAAGTATTTATATAGATTTGTAGAGAGAAAGAATGCAATGAATTTTTGAATAAGAGAATGCATCCAGAGAGATGTTTGGGAAAAACTGATCTAAGCTATGTTAGGCAGTTCATAGCATTGACCTCTTTTCTCTGAAACTAGTATATTTTTTACACACGCCTATAATAATTTAATAATCAAGTTTTATTTAATAAAACTGATATGATAATTAAACAATATAAACTATGTTTTCAGTAATGATGATCAACTTATGATCATTCTGAAATGAATTCAGTTTTAACATTATATATATATATAATGATTAATGAAAATTTAATTAATAGTATTTTTCATGAATCCAATTGTTATTAATTTAATACAACTGTAATTATATGTAATTATTAATATATTAATATTAATATATAAATACTTAAAAAATGAATATCTTATTTTATTTAAAATCAAAAATATTGTAAAGGAAGATTAAGAAACACGTCTAATTTGAAAATTTTGATATTTAATTGATAAACTTTAAAAATTAATAGTTTGATAAAAATTGTTCATTTCATATTAAAAAAAAATAATACAATAATGCTTTACAATATAATTCTAATAAGTTCAAAAATTGGTTATTTCAATTAAGCTTTTTTATTAAATTTATTATATATTATTTATTATTATTATTATTATTATTATTATTATTATTAAAAGTTAAATTATTTAATCTTTCATATTACCCTTTACCTTTAACCTTTCATATTATCTTTCATATTTCATATTAACCTTTCATAAAATTTAACCTTATATATATATATATATATAAACTCTAGTAAAGTTAAGTTTATATATATAAGGTTAAATTTTATGAAAGGTAATATGAAAGGTTAAAGGTAAGGGATAATAAGTAAGGTTAAATAATTTTATATATATAAAATTTAATAAACCTTATGAATAAAACAAGAAATTGGTTTTAATTTATATTATTTACATTTTATTTGGAAAACAGAATATAAAGGTCTTTCCTAAAATTTTCTTCAGAATGTAGTTTTTCTATGTATATTTTTTAACTATAATTAAAATAGATAAGTAATTCAGAAATATTGTGAAATGTACATTATTTCAATAATTAATTATGCATTGAATAAAAATTAAATTTTCTGCATTTATCATGATCTTAATTAAATAGTCTTATTAATTAATAGCCTAATATATTTTAAAAAAATATATTTTATTAACAATATAAATTTAATACATTACATATTATAATTTAATTAGAACTAGTTTCCATCATCACTATCATAATCAGCTGGATAATCAAGATCCTATAAATAAAAAATGTATATATTTTAATAACCAATACTATATTAAAATATAATTTATTGTAGAATAAAATTTTTATTTATAACTACATTTATCAAACTAATATCTAATCAAATATAAATAAAACTGATATATTAAGAAAATTGATTCAGTATATGACAAAAAATACTACCATATTTCATTAAAATTTATATTTTAAATAACTATAGGTAAACCTCAATATGCAAGACCTCAATGTTATGAGCAAATATAGTTTGTATTAAAATTCAATTTACAAGCCTTTTTATCCTGATTTTATGAGAAATTTATAATGAATGAAAACTTCAACTTTGAGAAAGCTATTCCTTGTTAATGTGAAGTAATACATAGAGTGGAAACAATAACAGATACATTACACAAATGTTTTTCATAGAATAAGTCAAAGCAAACTTTTAAACGTTTTATACATTTAAAATTTGAATGCTGTTTTATTCTATATGCAAGGCATATTCTGCAAAATTTCAATCTAAAATATAGTCACTTGGATTTGTTATGTGAAATGGTTTTGGTTTTTATTTATAAAATCAGAATCAAATCCAGGTTTTAATCCTCAAAATTCATATGAGGGGTCTTGGTTAGAATTAAATTTATCTCTCAGATGTCAACTAGATGACTATATAATATAGCATTACTTTACATACTGAAGTTTCAGATTCAATTCCAGATCTGTGATCCATATTTTTTTCAGAAAAGATCTCAGCTTATTGAATTAAATCTTTCAACTGATGTTCCATTCTATTACAAGTATAAATAACCCATGGGTATTTATACTTGGGTTATTTATACTTGATCTGCAGAAATATAAGAGGAGAGAAAGATGGCTAAATTAGTTATTGTTAAGCTTCTTATGGCATATAGAATATATTGTATCTGACAGCAGCTACTTCTATAACCCATCACAGGCTGACCAAATATCCATAATGGGACTCAATTGAAAGGTTAAAGGATGAGGTCCAACAGACTGGACCTGAATCCTTCCTAAAAAACTGGAGATGTGGGATCTGGATTTTCCAAAGTGGAAAGTGCTTTACCATATAGCCATCTGGCTAATGGTAGTAGGATAAAAAACAGCATAGAGAGAGAAAAGAGTATATTACATAAATTTCTGAAAATTATCAAAAACCATTTATTATTATTATAACTATTATTTTCATGTAAAGAATATTTTATTGAAATTACTGTATAGCATCAGTTATCAATTTGTAACAGCAACTTTTTTTTTTCAATTTTTATGTACTTTCCAATCAGAGATTATATTAAATGGCAGAACTATTGCAGGGAAGGCCTATCACAGATAACCAACCCATTGATATGGGCAAACAGATCTGCAGAGTGAAACTGGAAATATGAAACCTAAAATGGAACTTACACCACAATCAGACTGTAAAAGACAACTTTACTATATGATATGCACACTTTACACCTAGGTCAACATATTTATTATGAAATTTAAGAAAAGTGCCTTTTTTAAATTGCATTATGAAAATTAACATTAATTATAAATGTAATTTTGTAATTATTTATATAACTAAATATATGTCAAGAAATTTCAATGAAAAATGACTAACATTTTTAGGACTCAGGAATGCAGTATAAATTTTTTCATTTCAAGTCAATGGTAATTTAGTTCTTGTTCACATGAATCTAATTTATGAATATTTTTCACAAATGCTTTAATTTCATAAATTAGGGCTGATCTGTATGTTTATAGGAAAAGGAGTCTTTAAAAATTAGCTTAATTTTAATTTAGGATATATTTATTAAAACTTACACTAATTATGAACCCCCAGCTTTACTGTTGTTGTAGAAATGTAGAAAATATGAGTATATATTATCAAGATTGAAAAAAATCTGTGCTGAACTTTGAACATAGATAACTTATTTCAAATATATATATATATATACTAGCTGTAATACCCGGCATTGCCAAGTTTTTATTTATAAATCACATATTAAAAATAATAACTGAAAATTAATTGATTGATAATGAGATAATTTAAAATTTATTACATAAATGATATATCATCAACATACAATATAGCGTATCAATCATAAATAAAGAAATAATCA
>WUQG02407206.1:0-16721 GCA_011317285.2 Androctonus mauritanicus | reverse complement strand
ATCTGTACCTCGGAGGCATATGACACTATGTCTAATTTATAAATATTGGACATAGTGTCATATGCCTCCGGGGTACAGATATGTATATTCAATATATACATTATGTATACTATATAAGATCTATAGATCTTATACTGTACTATAGATATCCTATAAATATTATAGATCTATATATAAGATCTGGATCTAAAGCTTACTTAAATGATTGTTTTACAAACATACATGTACTTTTCATTTAGATTTTATTTACCATATGTTAAATTTTATTAAAATTCAACATATGGTAAATAAATAAACCAATATAGACATATTATTTATATTAGTTTATTTATAGCTGTTCATTTATATTAAAGTATTTATACACCATATATATAAATAAGAAGTATATTAGAATAAAAAATTGATGTGTTGTATGTTTGCTTTTTTTTTTATTATGTTTTGCAGGATCATAAATACAATGACATGTTTATTGTCTATAGGTATTTTTTTTCCTTCCTAACAATTAGTAACTATAAAATTTTTTAAACAAATAATCAGTTGCAATATCAGAAAATATTAATTTTACAAATATAAATATTGGACACTGCAAAAAAAAAACTTTTTAGATAGCTAGAAAATTAAGGAAAAATAACTGAGAAATACTGTTCTTCAGTATAGCATTTATTATTTTCATATATGCTTGTGTGTTTATGAGAGCTGAAAAATAATAACTGCAACTAGAATATGATTGAATGAATTACTTGATTAAAAAATATTTATTAGCATGCAGATTTTTTAATTGCATCTTTAAATACAAAATAATATAGAAATAAATATGATGATAAAAAGCAATGTCTGTGACAGTCAAATTTTCATCTTACAAGTTAGTCTTGGAAATTCAGCAGCATATTCATGATAGCCATGGGCATTATAATACTAAACAGTCAAAAAAAAAATCTTTGCTAAAAATTGGGATATTTTGAGGATATTTGTTCAGTATTTCAGATTTTTGTTTGAATTTCATGTTGCTGTGTCTTTTGATTGTCAGAGAAGATTTAAGATTAGATTAATAATAAAGTTTGGGATGATAATTCTGGGATAAAGCATGGGAATCTAAATCTGGCATCATTAAATATGCAACACCATTCTTAGATGATAATTCTGGGATTTCAATGATGATGATGATATGATAACAGTGAATATGATTGTCCATATCTGTGAGTATGAGAAATATATAATAAAAAATATCTGAATATTATTAAACAGTCTGGCTAATATTTGAATATGAATTTTTTTCTATGCAGTTTATTAATGTTATCATCATTGACAATAATTACATGTACATAAAATTATTTAAATTCTTTTGATAAATTTTATTAAAAGAAAATATCAAAATCCTGCATAATAGTTTTTCTTTAATAAAATTTTCAATTTGCTTAATCTCCTTAAGTTTTTTAATAAAGCTTCTGAAATAAAATCGATCAAATTAAATTAATTTATATAATACAACACAAGACCACTATTGTGCTTAGGAAATGTTATGCAATATGTATATATGTATAAAATAAGTTTAAAATATTAAGTTTTCAGTATTTTGAACAACTCTCAGGTTTCTATTATAAGAAATGCAAAATTTGATATCATAAATAAATAAGAAAACTCTTTGTTTAAAATAAATTTAATTGGCAAACCTTCTTCAAATTATCGTGTATTGCAATATTTATTATTAGAATATTGTATATTTTCTTATATAAAAAATACAGAGCATGTATACATAAAAATCTATAAAAAAACAATTATGATTTATCATATAGACAACAATGCATCAACCTGATACAAAACATTTTACCACTTAAAGAATGTAAAATAGGTAGGCTTATTTATTTGATTATTTTCTGTTACATCAAATTAGTAAACCTGTTGTTAGTAAACTTATTTTTGCCAAAATTACTGTAAAATTTTATGTTCTCTACATAAGATAGCAATGAAGTCAAAAATAATTAACAAAATTATTATAGTGCTTTGTTGAAATAAGAATGGTTTTTTTTTATCATTTAAAAGTGTTTATAAAAAATAAAATCAACAATAATATAATTGCCAAAACTAATTTTCTTTAAAAGTATATTTATAGCAAATATTTCTGTCCAAAATTTAAATTTTTGATAATGATCGAAACTAAATAGATTTAAATGTTTAAAAAAAAGTTTATTTAATTTCTTTTTACAGAAATTGTTTTTCAAAAATTTATTTCTATAGCAAGAATAACAGAAAATCGTTTTGTCAAAAGTTTGTCATTTTCTATTCACTGTCTTTATGCTTCATCTGCTGTAAATATTGATTTTAATTTTATGGTATGGCATTGTGGCAGCAGACTGTGTTGTATTAAAATCTACAAATTGATATTTGACTGTTCAAATCTGCAATCATTTACTATATTGATGGAGAATATTTGTGTTTATAAATATATTTATTCATATTATTCCTTCTGTTCTCTAATAGAATCTAATAATAGAAATTAAAATTAATATAAAAAGTATATTTATGCTTTTTATTATTTTTTAATGTTGAAACATTTTAGTAGAATATTAATTATTCATCTTTATAATAGTGTAATTTATAATATAATGACAAGAAGAAGGTTTATTATTTATATATGACGAGTAATTTGGATTCAATTTTAAAAAATTAGATTCTTTTTATTTTTCTTATAAAGTTTTAGTTCTCAGAATTATTATAAATTATTTTTCATCTGCAGTTTGAAGTTTTTTTCTCTCTATGCAAATCAGTCTACATTCATTTTTCCTGTTTGTTTTTGCAAATAAATATATTTTGATCTTGAAAATAATTACATTTTCATTGACCTGGTAAGAAAAATGGTGATTTAAATATTATTAAATTTTTAAAAAATTATCTTTGAAAGATTATTTTAAAATTCAAATTTTAATTACATATAATAATGAAAAAATATATATAGAAACATTTTAAACACTCATCCTTCTGTATCGGAGGAGTGCACATCTTTTTCTTTTCCTCTTTTTTGACCTCTCCTGTTGATGTCACTGGAGACTCTTGAGAAACATAAAAGATGACGGATAAAAATATCTTAAAAACAGTTTGTCCGATTTAAATCTTTTTCATAAATTATTTTTTAATATCGATATTTTAATTAATGATTTCTTTAATTAATAAACATTAATACCGCCTTTATAACTCGGACACAAATTATTAAATAGATTCAGAGCTTCGGTTAAAATGGATATTCGAATAATAATTTTTTCTAGAAATAATAGCTAATTAAAAATTAAGAAATCACTGACAGAATTAACACGGAGGAGTTTTGTTTATATTTTTACAATGACACCATATTAAATTTCAGTTTGGCACACATTACAGATGTTACAATTTCCTGTTTAAGAATAAAATTTATAGCATTAATCAGTCCAAAGTCATGCCAATCAGTTTATATCATCATTTTTAAATATCAGTCATAAAAATCTAACTATAACAGAAGGTCATCAATGTTTAAAGCCGTTTTAATGTTATTGTCTGTTAACTTTTGATCACATTTCCTATTGTTCTGCAATTGATTTTAAAAATAAAATTCCTGGTAATATTTATATTCAATTAATGTCGAGAAAGGTGGATTTTCTTCCTTTCGCCATATAAGGGATGAATATTTCAGAGAGATTAGCGCCTCAGTATTTTGAAAGAACCTGTTCTTTTTTTTTTTTCCTCTACATCCCCACCGTTTGATGCTCGATGACGTCATCGATAAGGGGTTTATGCCTTCGAGTAATACATTGCTGCACGATTACACACCGAGTGAGAAGTTTGCATTTTTTTTTCCTTCTCTCTGATAGATTTAAGAGTAAAAAGCGCAATATACTACGCGTATTTATACGCTCAGATGGTTTATAGCGAGTTCTGCACGTAGTTTACGACCAGAAAACTTTACGATCGGAAGCGGCAACGACGAATTCTGACATAATCCCAATAATAAATCTAGCAGGAGGAAGAATTCTGCTTAGTTCGAAGGTGAGGTGGTTTCTGAAGAGAATGGTCAGGTCAAGCAGCACGGGAAATTCTTTATTAAGAAACCACATTCTCCATCCTAATGTTAAACATAACGAAATTTTGTCGTAACTAAAATACGTAGGAATAAGGAAATTTTTAAGAAAAATAAATGCTACTCGAGTGCGTTATACGCAATAATCGCTGGACTTATGAATACTTTATTTGAATAACCTATTTTTGATCGATCAAATTCCGTATATCTACCGAATTTTATTGACGAAACTACAAAAAAAGAATAATAAATAAAATGACAGTATGCTTGAATAACAATCAGTCCAAATCAATGCAAGTTGAATAACTAACAGTTTTTAAAGGATAAATGAAATCAGTCATGCGATACCGTCCAGGCATTTTTGCAACCATTTGGCTCGATATTAATTACTGTAATTTTCCATGCGAATACTTAAGTATGTATCAAGTTTATACGGGTAACGGGACATGTTGTTAGAACGGAATAATTTTGTCTTTTCAAAATTATAACGAGGAATATCCGAGGAAAGTTTAATCGATCAAAAATATAATTACTTTGTTCAGTTAAACAAATTTTTTTTTTTTATAATTTTGTTAATAAGAGCTACTTCTGTAGTTAAGTGCATATTTCTCACAGTTAGTTCCGTTTATTTTATTAGTAAATATTAAAAAAAAAATCAATTTAGTATAAATAAAGGCAAACAAAAAAAAAATAATGCAATTATTTCTGCGTATAAAATGTTTTCTCACTAGAATATTGAATCTCTCTCGACGCTTTAAGGAGCCCCATAAATCTTTTCTGATTTTTTATGAGTGTTAAAGCATGAATTTTTTTTTCTTTCTTAGAAATGCGACATTTTATGCGTTCTTTTACATACTCGAGTAATCGAAAATCATTTCATCAAATATACATTTGATGCTCATGTATGTAATTTGAATATATACGTTAAAATACTGTTGTAATCGTTAATCTGTTAATGGTAAAGAATTAGCGACAAAAATATGATTCTCATTTGTTCCGTTCCAAGAGAATTTTCCATTCTACAGAGGGAGAATTTTCCGTTTTGCCTCCTGAAGGGATAAACTATTAATTAAATTTACTAACCGCTGCGCGAAACAGTATCAGCAATAACATCCCTACTGTACACGAGATATTTATTCGAAAATATAGTTTACATATACAGTAGTGTATCGTGTTACTGTTAATTTCTGTGAGCAGTAAATTTTATCAGTTACATAAAAGGCGGTCTGCTGATAAGGTGATAGATTCATTATCTTGCTGATTCGTTGTACCCCACCAAACTTCATTCCTTTGGGTGTACGTGTTCTACAAAGTTACTGGCTTCTTTATTAAAAAAAAAAAATTTTGTCGTCATTCTTTATTTTAGAACAAAAATATGCCGAACGAAACATGTATGCGATTTCAGTTATCTACATTTGTTAACCGGTCATTATCTTGTTTTTTTTTTTATCTCTGTAATCGGATGAAAATCGAAAACACCCATGACATATGTTTTTCGTCTGCCTTTGGGAGTGGACGTTAATCCAACTTTTGCTCGTGTTAAGAACCTTTTTTTTTGTCACCAAATGGGAATGTTATATCTAAAATATATTTAGATGTAGAACACAGTTAAACTTTTTTCTTTATTACGCGATTGGTACTTGGCATTTTTTTGTTTAGAAGTGAATGAAAATTAATTTAGTTAACCGCTGGTTTAATTTATTCACTCTAGTGAGTAATCAGAGAATGTGGAACGATTCGAACGTTCCGATTTTCGAATTGAAAATTCTGCGTATGATAAGCGCTCAGCACAAGGAATGCTGAAAGGAAAAGAAGAAAAGATAGTTTGTAGAGTCAATTTCGATTTACAAACTGTAAAAATCATCGGTCGAATTAAGAGGTTTCAACTGATCCCACCAGATGGATGTAACTCATTGGAAAAATGCCAAGAGCGAACACGTGTACTTTACACAAAATTTGGCATCCTGCCAGAATTGGCCGCATTGCGGTCCGTACTATAAACTTTTACTGTTTTAAATGCACTTAAATATGTGATGAAAATCTCTTCTAGAATTAACTTTGATTAGAATCATCTTATGCTGATTAACTCTCATAATTTTTTTTTTTAGAAATGTTGGATATTTATTTATCCGGCTGTGTCCATTGATTTTATTTTGTAATCTGTTATGATGCTGTTTGAAGATATTTAAGAAATTCTGATTTATACCGAAAATAAACATTATAAATTGAGTGAAATCATAAAAAGTTAAATCGTTATTTCAACTTGCAGCTCTCTAAACAGGGTATTAAAATTGTCAAGGCATACCATTAGTTTTTTTAAAAGAAATTTTATAGTTAAAATCTTAACACTAAGTTTTTTGTTTAGAAATTCGATAGTTAGAATTCTAATCATTGTGCTCTTTAAAAAATAAAATGTTGATCATGAATTTCTGAATTTTATTATAATATCTTTTTTTCAATAAATTATTATTGTTTTCATTCTTATTATCTTTTTATGAAAAATATAAAAATTTACTTTAGCAATTTTTTTTATTCCTCAATTTTTTCTCATTTTTTCACTTGCCCAAACTTCCATAGCATGCTTTGCTGTATACAGTTAGATGAGTCACTTGATTTTATATTTATACATAACTCATTCAAGTTTGATGTTTATAAACATTTTAATAACTACATTACCAACATTACCTTTATTCTTATAATCTAAATAGTTTCTGAAGAATATGATTGATTGAATTCTTTTATTTTATTGGTATATTTTTGTAATTTGTAGTTTCGTTATGAAAACTTATTTTGTATATATTAAAAGTATCAAATTTGACTGTGGAAATAGGTGAAATCTAAACAAACATAAACAAAATGAAAAGAAGTTCATTTTGAAAATTTTGAATCATTAGTAAATATTAATATTATCTGGATAAGAAATAAATAATTTTTACTTACAGATGATTTAATGCTAAATAATCATTTATTTATCATATCAGTTAAAGAAAATTTATTTATTTTCAATGTCGAAAAAATTTAGATGCATGTATTGATAATAGTTTAAAATAATTAACAATTTAAGCAAAAATAATGCAAAAAAAAATGTGCATTTTTCATTTGTGTCAACTGTTATCAAACCATAACATTAATTACTTTTTTAAATTCAAAACTATCTTTTATTTTCTATTTTTAAAAGTTCTGTCATGATATGAAAGTTTCTGGAATAAATTTTCAATAGATTTAAAATAAAAATAAAATCAGCAGCATAAAATCACACAGAACAGCACTGATATTGATAAGGAGAGAAATTTTTCTCTCCTGATCATCCGATTTATTTTAATTTTATATCAGGAAGTAAAATATGAATGAGATTTAAAGTTATGGATGATTTAAATTAAATGAAAAAAAAATTTGCATTTGGCCCAATTAATATCAGATATAACTTAGGTCTCAAAGGATTGAGCTGAAACATGTTATCATAGTTTTAGTTTTTATAATATTGAAAATTATTTCAAATAGATAGATTCTAAAATAGATATAAGACTAGCTGACATGCCAAGTGTTGTCTTGCAATATTTAAATACATTTAATTTATGAAAGTATTAAGATAATCTAATACTTTGTCTTGTTTTGTCTTTGTGCTATTAGCACAGAAAAATTCAGCACTTACAGTCAAAGCTGCAAGTGCTGAATTTATTAAGTAAAATATTTTATTTTACTTAATAAATAACAGTATTGATTAATAATTATGAAATAATAATCTCATTTAATTTACTTGGCCATTTTCAAGGATTGCCTACTGAATAACTACAAGAACTAGGTTGAAATATATATTTTCAGCTTCATCAGAACTAGTTCAAGAATGTTGTCATTAATAATAATTAATAATAAATTTAGTTGATTTATATATAATCATAGAGAAATAATAATCTAAAAATATTATTTTCTAAAAGTTGTAGTAGTGATGCTGATAAGCAATATATTATTTCTTTCTTTAATGTTTAGTGTCATTTTGTGATATTATAATAGGACAGAAAAAAATTGAGTACTGTTGGGCTACAGGACTTTTTTTCTGTATAGTTTTATGCTGTTTTCCACTTGGTGAGTACTAAGCAGTGGCATTTTTATGCCCTGCCACTCAGTACTTACCAAGGCTGGCAACCTCTCTAGTTAGGTCAACTGTCAGAAAGAGGATCGGATTCAATGAGCTCAGTCTGGATCCCTCTTGAGAATGGAAGTATGGGATTTAAGAATTGAACTTAGATCTCCTAGGGTGAAGCCACATGCTTCCACTGTGGCTATCCAGCTGACCTTCATAGAAGGACTGTATGTAAAAAAAGGACAACATTAAAGCATATTCATTGCTGAACAATATTTTATATCATAATCCTAAATATTTTAGATTTTAAATGAAAAATGCACACACAAATACACAAACAATCTGTATGTTATGCTATAAAGATTATATATATAAAAATTTCATTTATAGTTTTCTTCTCTTTCCATAATACAAAAATAACTAATAATACGTAGAAATAATTACGATATGTAATGAAGAGCAATATGTAAATAAAAGATGAAGATTACTGGGATAATAAAAACAATTTAAGTGAAAATTTGTAAATTGGAAACTCATTTCTTATTGATTCCAATGTAAAAATTTAAACATTGTTGGACTTATGCAATTTTTGATTTACACAGAAATTTTTTGAATGAATTAACTGCATAGGTTGGAGCCAACAATGCTTAAATTCAATATACAGGAATAGGTGCATTAGCAAATAGAATGACCAAATCAAATTTATGAACGTACTTCAAGTGTAGATAATAAAATTTAAGGCCGTAACTGATATTTTTGCAAGAAAGCAAATTGTTTAATGAATTTTTCATTTCATTTTATGGAAACTCAACAAAAATAAAGAGAGAGCATCAGCATATCTCTGAAATTGCATAAGTTGGGGACCTACTATACTTTTATTTTTCTGATACCAGAAAAGTTAACTAAATAATTTTTTATACAAATATTTCATAATGAATAAGAAGATAATCTGTCACTTCCATTTTAAGTATAATAATTAACAATGCCGTAATAGTTTAAAATTTTTCGAAATATGTAAAAACTCTTCAGTGATTAAAAGAAAAAATATTGGATTATTATTCTACTCAGTTCATATTAAAAGAAACATATTTTTATTACAAATTATAAAATAATAGTAAATGAAACAACTGAATTAATACAACAAAATCTGGAAATTGAAGTTCCTGAAAAGAAAATACTTTTAAATAATTATTTATTATGAACAATTTAAGAATCTTCTTAAACAAGTTAATTAAGATCAATGAATCACTCATATGATCATTTCCATTATTTGATTCTGTATTTGAAAACTTTAAATATTCAAATCTATAATTTCAGATCTATTGAAAATGATTAATATCTTAATAATATTATTGACATATTCACACATGTTGGAGCATTATCTTGTAAAAGTATTACCTGATTAATATGAAATTTGTATTCATTATGGATCTTATAGGAAATCATATCTATTGAAAATGATCAATATTGCATTATATATGATCGGATGTCTCTGCCAAAATTATATCTCATATAAATATTATCGGATTTAAATGACATTCATGTATATTATTAGAATCTGTAGAGGATCAGAAATAAACAAGCACTAATGCAGTATAGGTAAATTCAAATACAAGTTTATTTTGAACAAATGAACAAGTGCTTTTGGCTATAACGCCATCATCAGGTACTAAAAGAAGCGTTTATCATACCAAACAAATGCTTCTTTTGGAACCTGATGATGGCATTATAGCCGAAAGCGTTTGTTTGTTTGTTCAAAATAAATTTGTATTTGAATTTACCTATACTGCATTAGTGCTTGTTTATTTCTGATTTTCTACGTATCAAAAGGTTTAGCAGTCTCTCTAATTATACTTTTTAATCTGTAGAGGATCTTGTAGTTAAAAAATAATCAAAATAGATTTGTTTATTATGCAGAAATAACAAATTGATTTTATTATTTTTAGCAGATCTCAATAATATTATTATTATTATATTATAAAATTAAATTATTATACATTAAAAATATTATTATATATATATACACACACATACATACACAAATATTTCTCATTTTATATATATTCATTTGCTGTAAATCTGAACTTATATAAAAATTTCCAAAATTTTTATTTTGTTTTTTAGATATACAGTATAAAAATTTATTGTATTTGCAAGATACAAATCCAAACATGTTGGCTTACAACATTTAAAAGATTATATTATTGAAATTAAAATCAACTAAAGCACAAAAGTAGGAGATTAAATACTAATTTATTTAAATAATGTTTTTGGCTATTCAGTAGTCATCATCAGTTGAACATATATATTATTCTATTAATGGAACATAAATTCAAAAATACAAATTGCAGTAAAAAACTATTAAAAAATTAAATTTTTAAATATAAATAAATAAAGCTCATATTATTTTATTTTTTTATGTTTAGTGCATTGTTAGTTGAGTTTAATATCATAATTACTAGTATGATATATGCAGTGTTGTTTAACTTTCACTCCGAAAGCAGTATGGTGTTGTAACATGGTATAGGTGCAATCACAGTATTCCACTAGCTCTGTTAGTTTTTGTTTCAGAATTTTTATTAAAAAACATTTTTTCAATTTCTGCAAAATCTGAGTATGATAAAACCTTACAGTCCCAATTATTTACAATAGTTGTGGAATATATATACATATATATATTTTATAAAAAGGAAATGCAAATAAAAGCTTATTAGGCTATATAACCATTTCGTATAAAAATATATAAGAAACATCATTTTGAATCACTAATATTGTGGGAAAATGATATTCTATGATGTATATATAGATTTTATTATTTTGTTATTGTTATATATATTAATTAAATAAATTATATGCAGATAGTTTCTACCTTTAGAAGCTAACTTGTTCCTATAATTTATTCATAAAGTAAGACTTGATAAACTAAGACTCAATTTCCCATAGACATAATGTTAAATCAAAATATTAAGTCCTTTTTAATGCTCCTCCAGTCGTTATTGTTAAATCAAAAGTTCCATTTTCAGCAATGCAATTTGACCATAATAAAATTGAAGATAAACAAAATCAATAGTACTGTATATGATTAAACAATGGTTTATTTACATAAAGAAATGGAAATGTAACCTTTAAATCAAGCAAATTATAATAATGAAATCATTTGTCATATTAATGCTAAAGAATTTTTATTCTTCATTATTATTGACAGATTAATAGATGAGTTTTTATATAAATGAAGAACTATTCTTAAGCACAGTCTATGAATTAAAGTTATTTACAAAATATGCTGATTAAAGTGGAGAATGTATTACTACTACTACTACTACTACTCAGCCACCATTTGAATTTTCTGATTTCAAAGTAGATTACAAAGTTTTTGTTACCAAACCAATTATACTAAATTGTATAAATGTTTGTGGATTTAAATGCTTTTTTACAAATGTTTAGAATTTATTTATTGCAATTAGTCTTCATAAATTTCAATTTTTTTGATACTTCATATTTGAAAAAAACTTGTAAATCTGGGAATATTTAAACCGAGAACTATCAGTATTTATTCTTTATGATATTTATTAATTTATTATATATATATTTATGTAATACATTATTTATTTCTATTGTATTCATATATATAAAATGAAAAATCAATAATATATTATGTAGATTTTTGTTTATAATCAAATTTAATTTGCAAACATTCAGAAAGAGTTTATATAATTTAATTTTATAAATAGATTACATATACAGTACTTTTATTGTTTATAAACTTGATAGCAGAAATTCATAAAATTCTGTTAATGCATAAATCAGTATTATATTGTATAGTATGCTTTTATTAGATTATTACTTAAAAATAGTTTTAAGATAATAGATAATGATATACAGTATCTTCTTTCTAAGATTTTGATAAATTATTTATGGTAATTCACTGCACTGATTTTATGTTGTTATGATAATCAATTTATTATTTTTAATCAGTTTAATTCTATATATAAATTGATGATATACAGCACAATTTTTAAGTGAAAAAACTTAATTTATTAAAAAATTATAGTACTTTAAGCTTTAATAAGCCATCTTCAGTAATTTTACAAAAGATTGTTAAATATGGAATGTCAGTTTACACATTGGAATGCACGAGTTTATAGCATTTTAAAATAATTAATAATTAAAATAATAATATAATATTAATACATTAAGAAATTATAAGTATAGTAATAAAAATTAAAATCAAAAATTAAATAATAAAAAGATTTTATATACAACTCCATGGTGCCAGTATGTTATATGGAGGATTATCATTAAGTACGAAAAATTTTGTTTTTGTAGTGATTGATAACCATGGCCTCTGCTATTTTGATGAAAATGACAGACTACACATGCATAGTGGATTCTTTTACAAAATTCCTACAATGTTTAAATTTTCATAACCTACAAGAAACAGATACATTTATCGTTGCAGATTATTCAAAATTCTACCCTCCATAAGTTTAGTCCCAGCATGCCTATTCTTATATAGGTTTTTACTTGAGAACATACAGGGGTTGGCAGTCACACCTTGTCTTTTAAGAGATCTCTGCCACTTAATAGCATACAACTCAGTTTATCCATATAAAGGGTGTTATTACAAACAAAACATAGTAATCGTAATAGGTGGTGCATTGGTGGATATCATGGCTGAACTAATTATTAGGCAAAAGGAACAAACCATCCTATCCATGTTAAACACACATACACCTAATGCTAAGGTACATGGATGACATATTCATCATCTATGATAAAACTACATTTACACCAAATATGTTTCCTGCCTTTACTGATCACTTCCTGGGTTTAGATCTTAAAACTGAACAACAGTCCAAGCATAACATACACTTCCTAGATATAGATATTGTAATAAAAGACAGAACATTTTACACATCAGTTTATAGAAAAGATACTTATACCCGGATGGTCACCTGAACCATATATATATATAAAACAATAGTATTCTGATATTTGTTAAAATGAATACAAAAACACTGCAATCATCCTCAAGTTAGTATCTAATGAGCACAATTTAGCAAAGTAAAAACAATTTATTTTGTTTTTATTTTGCTAAATTGTGCTCGTTAGATACTAGCGATGCATTAAAGAAGCAAAGTTATGTTGTATAAATCCTCAAGCTATTAATAAAGAATATATCACCATAGTGCATCATGCTATTACACATGGACATATGCCCTATTTTGTAAAAAACATTATGAGACTCCATACAGGAAAATACTAGACAATTGCATGATACAATACAGACCTATACACAAGAACAACCTCAGATATACTCAACATCTGTCTCATACTTGATCCCAATGCAATCACTTAGAAAAGCATTTGGAAAGAAAAACCTCACATTATCACATAAAACAGACTCAACACTATGTACCATATGGTAAAGAATATCAAATCCCCAATTCAATCCACATAATTGCTCTGGATATACACTATACTAATATACAACAACATCCTTCAACAACATGAAATATATATAGGCAGTACAATAAGGGCTTTAGCAATTAGGCTTAAGGAACATAAAAATAATATACAGGTAGCCAGATTAACAACTGCACTAGCAAAGAGAGTCTACAAATAGACATAGACATCTTCTGGGATCAAGCCAAAGTTATAAAACTAGTTAACAACATAACACAAATCAGAATATCAGAGGCCATGATTATCAATTGTTACAAAAACAAAAAAGTTTTTGTAGTTAATGATAATCTGCCATATAACAAACCATCACCATGGAGTTCCATATAAAATTTTTTATTACTTAATTTTTTAATTGTAATTTTTATTATTTATTACTATATTTATAATTTATTAATGTATTAATATTATATTATTATTTTAATTATTAATTATTTTAAAATATAAACTCGTGCATTCCAATGTTTAAATTGACATTCCATATCCAACAATCTTTTTTAAAATTACTGAAGGTGGCTTATTAAAGCTGAAAGTGCTATAATTCTTTAATAAATTAAGTTTTTTCACTTAAAAATTATGCTATATATCATTCATTTATATATTATTTTCTCTCTTTTTCCCTTTCTCAGATATTCTAAAACAAATGGCTGATACTGACAACAGGAAGATCCATTTCAAATAAAACTTAAAATTTTAGAACAAAATATAAAAATAAATTAAAATTACATATTAAAATAAACTAACATTATTTAGATATTCCGAGGTTCTTGTGGAATTTACATATTCATATCTTTTTGGTAATAGAATCAGAGATGATATTTGTTAGAAGTAACTATGGCAAATTGCATGACTCAAAGAAAGACACATTGAGAATATAATTTGATTAAGCAGACTCTTCAAAACTTTCAAAAATTTTTTTAATTTTTAACTGACACATATATAAGTCAACTTTCTTTTACAAAACACCTTTTTCTTTTTAAAATTTTTCAGGTTAAGTATGAATATATATAGTAAATTATATTCAGATTTTATAAATAATAATAATATGCTCAAAATAATTTTGATAATTAAAAGTATCTAAAAGATTACAGTTTATTCATATTGCAGAAAATAAGATTTTTAAATATAAAAATTCTTAAATTAAATTTCAAATATAAAAATTTCTTAACAAACTCTTAAAAACTTTACAATAATGATCCTTAATTAGTAACTTGAATAAAACTGTTAGATAAAAATTCTAATCAGTGTAATCTTAATTCTTTAGGAATTAATTATCACAGAACCTTTCAGAACATTCTCCATAATTTAATTAATGAAACTAAAACATCCTGATAGTTATATCATATTTATATTTTTAAATTGATAAAATTTAATTTTTATAAAAGAGTCAATAATTCACAAGCACTCTAAATAAGTCTAAGTTAGTCTCTAATAAGTCTAAGTTCTTAGTTTTTATCCCCTCCAAAACTGTGTTTCATCTATTCATGTAGCAGTGGGTTGCCTCAGTTTAACTAAGAAAAAGTGCTTGTAAATTATTCATTATTTATTAAATGTTTAGTAAGAGGATTTATAACAATAATTTTTTGTTAAACAAAAAATTGCAGGCACTCTTTCTCAGTTAAATTGAGGTAAGCTACATCAATAGCCTGCCTTAATTAAACTAAATTCTCACTTAAAGTTCAGTTTAACTAAGTTTTGAACTATTTAGCCAATGATTTATTTAATTTTTGTTATTACATTATAAAGGACGATATCTTACAATTGAAAAGAAACATCCTTCAAAATATCATCAAAAGGCTCGTGTTGCATCTTATGTTATTAAAGGCACTTCTAGTAATGATTGCTTAGTAAGTAAATTTCTTATATTTATTTTATAATTAGTAATAGTAATTTTTAATAGCATATTTTCTAGCATAATTGATAGATTACATTATTAATGACTGGATTTTATATAATAGTCTGGAAAAAATGCACTAATAATTTATAAAATAGGCAGATTATATTTTTCAAGTTTATTTTCAGTTTTGGTATTGAAACTGCAGAATTGTTGTCTTCAAAATATTTTTTCAAAAATTCTTTTAAAATAAAACTGTGGTATTTAATAAAATGTTAGTAACAATCGTGTTTGACATAAATTCATATTGAATTATTTTGTTTTTTTAAATGCCTTATGATGTATCATCTCTTTTTTAACATAAAGTTTTTTATGTTGAAAAATATATTAGTTTTTGGCACAATTTATCTATAAATAAAATTATAATTTAATTATTGTGTTTTAACACATTAATTGATTTGATTTAAATTTTTTCATTGGTTTTGATTTTTCAGTATATATGGACTAATAAATATTTTGAATACTAAAAGTTCAACAAGACTGCACAAAACAAAAACAAAAGTAAAATGCAAAACCCTTTAGCACAAAAGCTTTGTAGTAGCAGCTGGTGTCTTCCCAGCTGCTACTACAAAACTGAGTTTTGTAATAGCAACTGAGGAAGGCACCAAGTGTATTGAAAACATTTCTGAATAAAGTTTTTGATTGGTAAAGGGCTTTGCATTTTACTTTTATTTTGGATACTATTTTATTTTTCAAAATGCTTAACTGTTGTTTATTAATTTTGAAATACAGCTTTAAAAATTTGCAAAAATATTTAATATTTTAATTGTATATTTCAAATTGCTTAACATTAATTTGAAATATACACAACAAAACAAATTAAATTTTTTTCAATAAAGTAAATACAATTTTAGATAAAACCATAATTATGGTTCTATTTAAGTTTGAATTGTTTATATATTGCATAAATATATATGTTTCTATATCAGTGGTTCTCAACTGCCATTCCAAGGAACACTGGTGTTCCGTGAACCTATTCAAGGTGTTCCACGAAATTTATTAAATAAATAATTGGAATATTTTAATAAAAACAATTTTGCAATAAATTGAACAACTTGGCAATACATCTGTTTGTCTTACTCCTACCCATCCCAATGGTTTTTAGTTTTTATTTGTATCTTGTATTCATGAATTTATATTAGTCAAGTCGCCGCAAGCGTTTCGCCTGTTGTAAAGAAGTTTTCAAATTTTAAGTTTTTACGTTTGACCTTCCAATTCTAAAGCTAAGTTTTGATACA
>WUQG02407195.1:0-16722 GCA_011317285.2 Androctonus mauritanicus | reverse complement strand
TAACTAATAATTTCTATTATTATTTATTTTATCATTACGTTTTAATGATGACAATACCGGAGCGACGCTGTACGATACGATCCTACGAACGACAGAAAACAAACTAGTTTGTATTTCAGCTACAGAGGTTGACGGCAGGCGATGCTACGCGGCGCTACGATACACGCGTCGAGGCAATTGTCTATTGGTTTGTTTTCTGTCGCTCGTAATATTGCATTGCACAGCGTCGTGTCGCTTGTGGATGGGACACGGTCTGATGAGTACACAGATAAAAACGGGCGTAGTTCGATGTAACAGGTTCCATTCAAACTTATATAATATGCAACATATGGTGTAAAATGCGTCACAACTAATATATTGCATCACACCACACAATCGTAAACACATGTTTAACTCAAATCCGTTAAATTTCAAAAACAAGTAATAAATTTCTGTCGATGCTTCTATGCTTTTTATATTTTTTTTCCTTAATTTCTGTGTTTACTGGCGTGCGGTTATGCATGGGTAAGTTGGAGAATTCTAATTTATCAATAAGATATTACCAACATTCAGCTTGCATTTTCTATCTTAGGCCCTACAGTTTATTATACGAATAAATAACATCTGTTAATATTTTGTTTTTTTATAATCAATAGTTAGTTTTAACGATTTTTATTGACGTTTTCGAAAAAATAAACAAACATTAATACGATTATATCCTGTTCAGTGGCGGACTTACAGCTATCGAGGTCAGGGGAGGAAGTCTCACCTGGAGCCCCCCTAATTGAATGATTGCCATACAATTTCGCACTCTCAAAGGCGGTATTGCCGAATTGTGCAACTTTTCCTTAAATCTAGGGAAAAATTTATTAAACTTGTTTAGTTTTTAACAGTATTTTGACACACGCTTACCCACCCACTTTCTGCATATAGAGCCGTATCTACGAGTACTATCCAGACTGCCGCATGATAGCTGGCGCATAGCTAGAGGAGTGGAAACTACTCATATCTTATAAAATTATAGCATCAGGACTTCTAACATAAGCTTTTAAACATAAACACCTCACATTTATACGTAATCATCCTCCCAGAATACAAACTCCCTTTTTATATTCCTACATATAGGTGCATATACTTAAAACTTAAGGTTCTTCGGAGGCCCCCTGATCCTGTTGTAACACCACTGATCCTGTTATTTACTTCGGCCATCATAATGAAAATCAATTGTTTCTTGCCAAAATGTATAAAAAAAATTTTACAATGCATTTTTAAATATTTTATATCAGCTGTCAGCGAGTCATTTCGAGATATAAAAAAAAAAAAAACATTTTTTTCGTTTTAATCATACAAATTTAATTATAGTACTTGGCAAGTTACGCGATAGTCTCTCAGTTATAAAAATTTGTAAAAATCTACATTATTTTTTCTTTATTTTGAATAAATTAATGACGAATCTTTATCGCATAATCTTTTTATCGAAATTATTATATCAATATCTTAATAATTACTTTATAATTTATATTATTAATTAATATAATATTGTAAATTTAACAGTACTGTATAGCATTTAAAAATAGTATTATAGCCTTTGACGTAGCCTACTTACCGAATAATATAATGATTTAATTAACGAAAATTTAATATATTTTAGAAGAGTAAACAAGATTCCATCGAATAAATTAATTTTTTTTTTAATATTTACTAAACCGCTTTTATATTTGTTTCTGTCCTATTTTCGGCATTGGAAAACAAAAAACACGAAAGACTACGTTTATTCATTTGCGTCGCAGTTTTATCGATGATTCTGAGGGTTATAATATATTAAAATCAGTGGTGTACGAAGAGGGCGGAGGGGCGGACCGCCCCGGGCCTCTGATCAGTGAGGCCTCCGAAGAACCTTAAGTTTTAAGTATATGTACGTATATGTAGGAATATAAAAAAGAGATTTTGTATTCTGGGAAGATGATTACGTATAAATGTGCCATGTTTACGTTAGAAGCGCTGATGCTATAATTTTATAAAATGTGAGCAATTTTGCACCCCTCTAACTATGCTCCAGCTCTCATACAGCAGCCAGGGTGGTAGATATGACTCTATGTGCAGAAAGTAGATGGATAAGCGTGTATCAAAATACGGTTACAAGCAATTAGGGTGGCCTCAGGGAGACTTCCGCTCCGGGCCTCGATAACTGTAGGTCCGCCACTGATTAAAATACATGTTTTTTTAATTTTTACTACTTTTAAAAAACATTAAATTTTAGACCTTATTGCCTGTTTTATAAACCTATCTGCTATTTTTTTGGAATGATTAAAAATATGTGATTAAAGTCATGTTCTCTTTAATTAATTACATAAAAATCTATTGAATAGTTCAAAATTTATTATGAGAAATCTTCACAAGTGCGAATGCTATCTATTTTCGAACGTTTGAAGATGTAGATTTAAATGATATGTTAAATTTCATAAAAATCCATTAATTAGTTCAAAAGATATAATGAGAGTATGTGAGAAATTTGGATGTTGGCCATTTTTAAATGGCTGAAATCACAGGACGAAGATGTAGAGTCAAGGTCGCATTAAATGCTAGAAAATCTCTAATGAATTTATTTTTAAAAGTACTGTAATTAGGAAGGAATATGTAGACAAACATTGTGGTGATCTTAAAAACTGTACTTTCCTTCGGAAATTAGGCTAAAAATTTCTGAAAAAGTTTGAAAAAAAAAATAAAATAAAATGTCCGTATTATATTATCTATTTTGAAGCTAAAAGAATTTATGAATTAAATCACATATCTTGGTATTAATGATAGATTAATTTACTGTACAATACAGTCGTCGAAGATACCGTACTGTTATAGAAAAAAAAAGTACAAAATAATCTAAAAAATTATTTTTCACGAATGAGAATGCTGTATCATCATTAAATTTTGACTTTTATTCTTGAAAATGTTATTTTCATAAAAATAAAAAATAAATAAAACTATTATATTTTCGAACATTCTGAAAATATTAAGACATGAAGGGATTTTGATTCCTTTGATCATATTAAGAATTTCAGAAACAACATAAAACTCAATTTTCAAGATTTTAGTCATTAAAAATTGACGTTATTGTTATACTTCTTATGCAATTATTATCTATCCACGCTATATTTAATATAATGTAATGTATAAAAAGTCTTTTGGCCAAGAATCTAAACTTAAGCTGTGTAACCGATGTGTTCTAAACTTTTTTTCTAAATGCATTTTCTGCAAATTTAATGGTGCATACCAGTGATTCCCAACGTTTTTCCTCTCGCATACCCCTTGATTAGGACTTCCATTTATGAGTATTACTTCTTTTCATTCTCCTCTGGCACACATCCATCAAAAATGATTTTTTCAAATATTTTTAGGCTGGCTAAATCATCAAACGGCTCAAACCAACCTAACCTATTTGTTGGCTTTTATTTTTATTTTCATTTAAAAAATTATTTCAATTAATTCAACATTTGGTTTTGTTTTTTTTTTATTTTAACTCCTTTTTAATGTTTTATACCATTACCAATATTATTTTCGCGTACCCCTAGTGGTACGCGTACCACAGGTTGGGAACCGCTGGTACATATCAATGTATTAACAGTTCTAAGTAGATTTAATCTTGTGAAATAAATTAATTTGCTATATTTTTGACATAACAGTTTCCTATTCTTCTTTATTTGTAAATCTTCATAAGTATTCAAATGAGATTAATACTATACAGCACCAGGCAGGCCTAGCTATAGGCAAACTAGGCACTCGCCTAGAGTGCCAAATGTTGAAAGCTGTTGATTGTATACTATACTACTGATAAGGCCACATAGTTTATTTTGTTTTTTATTTGGGGGTGTCAAATTTGGAATCTACCTAGGCGCCAAAAACTCTTGAGCCAGGTTACAATACTTACAAGTTAGTCATACCCCGGGTTTCGGCTCCTTGACTTATGGCGCTTCCGATTTAAGTACATTTTGAATTGTCATCATTCTCCAAAGTTTCAGTATTTGATTTGGAGTAATGGTTCTTCAGCAGCAAATTTTCGAAAAAATACTTAATTTTTTTCAAAATAAAGCCTACAGCATTTCTTTTAATGCCTCATTTATGTTAATTATGTATGTACGTGACAATTGCAATGCATTACATGCATTGATAAGTGACTCATCGATTTAGAGGCATTTTCGAGTTATAGCATTAGTGTAATAACTCGCATAGTTAGTAGTTACTCACCTAAGACAGTGTGGTCTGCATAAAATTTCAAGCGAGATAGGTTAACGACGAAGTCAATTTTTGGATGCTTCAAAATGTTTATAAACAAGTTTAAGATTTCTTTAGATTTTTCTTTCCAAGTCTAAGGTAATATTTGAGTTCAAAATTTCTATTATTATTAATAGTAATGTATTATTTTACGAATACATCAGTAATATTCATTATAAGATTTATTCTGTATTTGTAATAATTAAATTATAATTTTGTTATATTTACTCTTAATAAATGTAGTTCAAATTAAAAAATGGAGGTTTTTCCCATCATTGTCTTATGAACTTGTTCACGAATATTTTTTTTTTTTTTTTAAATATACGTGCTAGTGGTCCGCTGAATTTAAAATCATAAATTTAATGGTCCGTGAAGTCCGAAAGGTTGGCTATTACTGACCTAAGGTGATATAACTTCCAGGTGTGTCTGTATCGATGTGTAACATCAATTAAACTGTCGTATATAAATCGTATTTAAAATCGAAAGATTTTTTCCCATTTAAATTTTGCTAAATATAAAATATTACGTAAACATTACAAGCTTATAAATAAAAGATTAGACTTTATTTTATTATTTATTTTCAACTGTAGTTATATATAGCATATTTATTATTATTTTATACGGAAACTCGAGTGTTCATCGAATGTCATCGACTTCAAGTACTGTATTTTTGTTCAAGATATAAATAAACAAAAAAAAAAGGCAATATCCAATCATCATCATCATCATCATCAAATTCGTATTACGGGATTCTTAATTTACATAATAAATTTATAAAGAAATGTAGACTATATATTTTTGTTTCATGCCCATTCAGACAGAATATGGAAATTTTAAATAACTGCAATAAATATTGTTGCTTTTAACTCCATAAAAAAAATAAAAAATCGGAAAATTTTCTTTCCAGACATGTAAATTCGTATCCGTTAACACGAAGTAGAGAAAATGTTGTTTATTTCTATGTTGTACAATGAATTTCTGAACCATTTGCCGCAAGTTCGTCTCTAATCAAAATGGAGGTTGTTAGCTAGTTTATTTTGATAAGATCGAAATCGTTCTTATAGTAATAAATTCTTGCTGTTGAAGATTTATATACTATAAACAAATCAAATTATCGATAAAATTAATGTGAACGTATGATTGATTTGATCAGCATCTCACTTAATACACTGTTTACATCTATCAACAATCCATAAGTTAACCGTTTAACTATATGATCGCTGTGGATTTTTTTTTTTTCACTAAATAGGTTTAAAAAATGAATATTATCTTTAAAAAATACAACTGAATGAAAAATTCAAATATTTTTATTTAATTATCAATAAAAAATTGGACATTTTGGAAATATGCATTTAAAACTTTGCAAAAATTGCTTCGCTTACAGTACATGCTGTTATAAAAGTTTGTTATTAGGCCTAACACAAAAGAGGAAGA
Organism: Androctonus mauritanicus; assembly: GCA_011317285.2. NCBI lineage: Eukaryota > Metazoa > Arthropoda > Arachnida > Scorpiones > Buthidae > Androctonus > Androctonus mauritanicus. The sequence continues at coordinate 11,043 of WUQG02407195.1, read as the reverse complement.
GAACAAATCCAGTACAATTTAAAAATAAAATAAAAAAATAAAAACGTGAAACAGGAAACCATTATGATAATTATTTTATTAAATTGTTGTTTTACATCTACACCGTTTACACAAATTATTATATTTGCGATAGTAAATACATTTTAACAATAAAATCAACTTATGGAAAGTGGAGATAAACAAATTTTAAGTTAAGTTGACAATCAGCGATGCTTAGAAGATTACAGATCTGGCGCTTTTAATGCGAATTTTCGTTAACACCTCTTATCTATTCTCTCCTGATCGCGATAAGTTAACTAATGGGAAGGAAACACAGTCTATTAAGCATGAGCTAGGCAAGCCTCACATAATAATGGGTTTCACGCTCCACTAAAGAAAATATTACAAACTTTTAAGGGACCTCTTAGATGGTATAGTTTAAATGGCACAATGCGCATAAGTCTGGCCTGGAAGGAGGAAACAAATTCTGAAATTTAGAAAAAAAAAAATGAGACAGAATCAATCTTGTTCCGATCTGGCTTTCTTTGGATATTTGTAGCGATGCTACCATAAGTTTTGAATGTAAATCTTGGATTTTCCATGCTTAACAGCATTAAATGTCTTTTGTTTGTGTATTTAAAATGTATTAATAAGAAAAACAACAGAATATTGACTTAACATAAAAGGAAATCCTGGCGGTTACAAAAAATTGCTCTTAATAAGAGATAAATATATTTAAATATGTTGCGCGAATTAAAAAAAAATTATATGTTTTAACAATTATTTTCAGTTATTTAAACAGTTTTAAGTCACGATAAATATAACAAAAGTACAGATAATGTTTAAAATGCTTTATTTTATATAGATAAGAGCAATTCGCTTATCATCTATTGTTCAAGCATATCTAGTTCTAACAATAAAAATGAAAAATAAGATATTTCTGTTTATACAATATTTTTAGCATGCATTTATATATATATAACAGATCAGGTATTAATTTAAAAATTAAATATATATATTAAAAAAAATCTTCAATTTTTTTGGGAAGAATAAAAATTAATGGAAAATATTTACAGATTTTTTTTTTTTTTTTTTTTGTATCATTTTGTCGAAAAGTTAAGTGTTCGGTTTCGTTCCATTCAAAATTTTATTTGCCATAAACAGTTAAAACGAGATTTTCAGTAAACAATAAACTCATTTATCAAAGCGATAATCGATATCTTACGCATTCAGATAATCTTTGATAAGCCAAAGAATTATGGCATTCGAAGTCTAGACTAATCTCTTCGAGATTGATAAAATATACTTATAAAATGCTTTTTCATGCTGAATTGTGTTTACGGTAATCGGATTTGCACAAAATGTTGTGCATGTCATTATATTACCTGCAGCAAATTTTGACTTTCTAAGAACGATGACGAATGGGTTAGAAAGTGATCACGTGATATTTTCCTCGAAACGTTTCTTCGGGGCCAGATTACTGCCGATAACAAGATATAATTAAAATAACAGAAGCTCAACTGTCAATTTTAACGAGGAAAATATACGTGATATTATCGTTTTCGTGAATAAATTTTGATTTTTTTTTTAAATTAATTTGACGTTGTACCAATGCATATTAAGCGACACAACTCTAGAGATTCGTGTCCATCTCTAGAGTAATACTGTATCTAATTTTTTTTTTTTTTTTTTACTGTTTCCAGCTACTTATCACGAATTGAGTAAAATATACCATTAATTCTAATAATATTTATATTCATTTCAATGTTTTATAAGCATTCAAACACGTATGGCAAGTGTAAATCTGCTTACTAAATCAGTAGACTAGAGTTGTAGCCCGAACAACTTTTTTAATACGAACGTCTTGAATCCGGATATTCTTTTATCCGGACTGACAATAATTGAACAAATTCTGGATTTCGATTTTTTTTTTACAAATTTTTAACATAAGCATACAGTGGCATAACCAAAAATTTAGCAATTAAAAAAAAAAAAAATTAAGAAATATCGAATGTTGTTTGACTAAAATCGAAACATAAAAATGCACAAAATTATGTGTTATATAATTTATTGATTGTGATTGGTTTATATCAATCGAATCTGTTATATAAATAATAATCACTGAACAAATCATAGTACAAATATTAGTAGGGAGTAATTGCTCTCTTGCACCCACTGTATACTGCGCCATTGTATGTATACTGTAGATTTTTTTTTTACGACATAACTTGAAACTAGAACAAAATTTTATGGTTCATTATTGTTCAAAAACAGTTGTCTCTTGTTCGGCATCGATTTGTTAATTGTTTACAATACAGCAATCGTCATCTTCTTCGGGCAATTCTCGTAGCCGAACATCCTTAAAAGTCTATTCATCTGGTTTTACCCAAGGCAATATGCACTTAAAAATGTAGTATAGTACTTTGTTTGATAAACGAAAACAGTTATTTATTTTTTAAAACAGTGTTTTTGTAGTAATTAAAATAAACAATAACGCAAATATTGAAAATATTCAATTCGGTATTTTTTTTTCTTTTTTTAATGGTCAAAAGTGCACTGGGACGAATGGCTTCAGTAATCCGGAATATCGATAATCCGGACAATCTATCCTCCATATTGTAATAATTAATGACATTTTATTGTTTTTAATACTCAGCTGTTATAAATGATAAGCAAGAAATATTTGATATAAAACAAAGAATTAAATGACGGCAAACGTTATAGCCGAACTGCAGGTACCAATACTGTGCGAATATCGTAAATTACTCTGATAGGTTATAACGATGTCGAAAGTATATTTTCCTAGAATGGCATTCGCTAGATTTCTTCACAGAATAAGATTTTTGTTATGGAATTTACCGAGCAATGTTCTCGAGTATAACACCATTAAAAAAATAAAAAAAAAGAACGAAATTTGTTTATTTAAATAGGTTTTTGAGTGTTCGGGGACTCGGGAGGACTCGTAGGTACTCCATTGTTTATATAAAACTATATCTCTTGCCATAAATAAAAATCTTAAAGTGAGTTTTCTGAAACGTTAAGAGATAAACGTATTTATAAATTAATTATATCGAGTTTGTATGCGAGGACATTTTTGTTTAAATCGATTCTTCCGTTAAATCGCATTAACGAAATTATATTGAGAAATGAAAAAAATTCAATTGAAATATTTTCGGACAATTCTGTTTACAGAAAACAGGTATTTATGATGCATTAAATGTTTGATTGGGAACTTTTAACGTTACGGTAGTTCGTAATTTTTTTTTTTGATATTTTTTTTTACGTATATATAGTAAGGATTAAATACCGCATATCTTTTTTTTTTCATTTCATTAATGGAAACAATGGAAGATATACATTAAAAATTGTTAAGTAATGTTGTAAGTCATAAATCTCTGTTAGTCGAGCGCAGAAACGGAGATATACGCGAAAGGAAAACAACACGGCTCGATTGACGAACTCCAATCGCGCGAGAGCGGCATTCATAATATGGCGTCTGGTGTCGTTGCAGGCTTCGTCGTCTGCATCGCATTTCAGTTTTTACGTTTTGTAGCTAACGAACTTAACGAAAACGTACGTGTTTCACATATAAATTCATCTAATCATCTAGTGCATCTTTTGTCATCCGGTGAGTTATCAATTCCGTCGGATAGAAAAATTCTTTTGTATCTTTACGGTAAGGGGTTCGGCGACCAGACTGTGTTGGCCTTTACCTCTAGGCCGGGAGAATTCGGAGATGAATGTGATGATTCAAATTTATACAAGAATAAATCGAGATTGTCAGATTTTTCCAAGGGCACGGAAGCGTTGTTGGAAGTATCGTTACCGTTTCTTTCTTCAGGTAGTTATTATTTGTGTGTTAAAAAAAATCCTCCGTCTGCTGCCTTCGTTAGAAAAGCCAAATGGATTCATCAGGGATCCGAAATCAAATTAAAGACCTATTCTGAAGATAACAGGTAAGCACAGGATAATGTTTATCAAGTTATTAAATTCATTTTGATGGAATCAATCATTGGAACGGGTAAACAAATATTCTAGCTTGTTATTCGAGTGAAAAAAAAGGAAAAAAAAAAAACAAACATATTTACACAAATATAAATTATTTATTTATTTAAGCGTTATTTGAACATTTCACCTAATATTTTAAACAAATCTAAAATATTTTTATTCAGTTTTAAATCATAAAAACAGAATTCCTTTCTATTCACTAATTTTCATTCATTTATTTAACTGTATTAATTCTGTAAATTCATTGAAAGGTAAAAACAATGATATCAGATATTTAAATCTGATATGTGTATAAATCTGATCATTTAAATGTTTTCTTTTTTATAATTAATTCATTTTCTATTTAAGATATACATTGTCATCACAAACATGTAAAATTTTAAACCTAATAAAATTAAGATCAAGAAAATTTAAAAAGTTTATTGAATAATATTTTAATAATTTGATGACTGAATTACTGGAGGGTAGATAAGTAGTTCATAAGTTTACTTGCAATTAATTCATACAATTAAAATAAATTAATTCATTCAATTAAAATAAAATTACTTAATTCAAATATAATTCAAAAAATAAAAGAAAATATATTTATTCATATTTGTATCAAAATGACATTGGGAATTATTTTTATAATATTGTACATGACAAGGTAAAATTAATATATAATTAATATTTCAAAATTATAACAAGATATGAATCGTGGAAAAATGTTTTGAATCATATATAGTAACGATTTCTGTTTTCCAAATGAATCGGTCATTCGTCCTTTACCCTATCCTTGCTGATCAATACTTTTATCTTGCTTTTATTTAAAAAATAATTTATTAATAATAATTAGTTATTGTATTGAATTTATAATGATCTATAAAAAATTACTGATTAATCATTACTTAACAACAACACAGGGGCTTACTGATGTTTTAATTTATGATTATATAGGATATAATTATATAAATTATATATTCAGGTAAGTTATATTATTAATATATTTTTGTATGTAGAAATGAAAACTGATCTCACTCATATTAAACATATATACCTATATATATATATATATTTTTTTTTTTCACTTTTTTACTAAAACAAAATAGATATCTGCCAACAAACTAGTATTTGAATTAAAATCAATATGGTATTTTTTTGAGTAAAGACTTCTTGAAAAGATATTCTCATTTCACATGATTAAGGATTGGCTGAAATTCAGTTTAATAGGAAATTATAATTAATAGAATATGGACGATAGTTAACAGAATGCAAAGTATCAATAACATTTTTAAGATTGTTATGAACACTGCATCACATTAGCCAATCTTCATCAAGATAATGTTTGTTTCAGAAGATAAAACAGAAAATACCATTTTATACTCAATTAAATTAGAACAGTCTTGTAGAAATCTACTTTTGATCTTAAAAAATCAAATGCAGATTTCTAGATTGTTCTAATTTAATTAATTACGGAACAGTTTTTTGCTTTGTTATTCATTTATAAATTATAAGTAATTTTAAATTTAATATTTTTGTAGAACAATAATTTCTTAATATAATTTATGTGAAAAATAATTGATATGTATGTTATATTTGTCTGAAAACAAATAGTTTTGATTGTTATTGTATAATTTGCATGATATCCATCAAAATGGTATAGATTGATAAATTGATAAATTATCATAAACTGAATAAATTTTCAAAAAAATGCATATCTAATGTGTGCTATTTATATATAATTTTTAACATAAGTAAACTAGCATTTCATGATTTTTAATATTTTTTGGGGTTATAAATGTTTAATTCTTTAATAAATTTTTCTTTTAACAACATATCAAATTTAAAATTATTTTTTAATTTTAATAATGATTTTTTTAGGATGAATAACAACAGAATCATTGATTTTCACTTTTTAACATGAAGGAGAAGTAGCTCTTTCACTCTTGATAATAAATCAATTTTTGTTTTAACAATTTGAAAAGCTATACAATCCAGAAACTATATCTTATAGAACATATAATTCTTCATAAAAATTTATTCAACTTAAAATAATATATTAATCTGTGCTATTTATGTCATTTTTGCTACTGTTCCAATATGAATATTAAACCATATTATTTTTCATAAATTTAAAATTTTAAAAGAGGTCATTCGATTCCTATTCAATGAAAATGAATATTGAATAAGTAGTGAATGTGATAAAAATGTTTTAGATCCTTATATAAGTTTAATCTAATTATTTGATTAAAATATAAATTCTGAATCATATCCAAAGAAATTTATAATAATAATTATTATTAATACTTTTCAAATAAAATATCATTTGAATAATAATGAAATTGTTATATCTGTTAATATTATAAATTTACATATTATTAAAAAGAAAAAATCTTTCAGAATTAATTTATTTCTAAATATTTAAATTTGTTTTACATTTATATACAGTATTATTTTTTTCTGTCATTGTAAAAATCCAAATAAAAAAATTTTATATTCATCGTTTTTAATTTTGATTTAAGAAAGTTTTTTCATTTTGTTAAAAATAAAATTGAAAAGCTCTTGATCAATGATGCAAAACTATATTAGATAGTTCATTCAGTTTATAAAATGAAAAATATATTTTTTGGATTAAAATTAATTACTTTTATTTTCACTATATTGTGCACTATATTTAAATTTAAAGATTTTGAAATATTTGCAATATATTCTCTGTACTGCTCAGTATTTTTTTTTATTAATCTTTTATAGATTTATTGATAAAAAATAAAAATAGACTAATCTCTTATTTTTAAATTGAACTTATAAAAGCACATTACTCATTTTAATCAGAACTGATGTGCTTTTATTTCTAAATGTTTTCAAATTTAAATGAAGTATTATCAGCTATATAATCAATATTACATTAACAAGTAAGATTTGATTATATTTTTATAGACTAACTGAAAATATTTTAAAATAAAAGTTAGTATCAAATGTTTTATGTGTTATACTAATACAGTGGATCGTTGTTTAAAGTCAGGGTTGAATTCTTGAAAATTGTAATATTAACTGAAATTAGAAAATCCATAGGCTGAATGTTATATGTCAAGGTTAAGGTTATGTTTCTAGAGTGCTTTTTTTCTGGTACTAGAATTGATATATTTAGTAATTTTTGCCATCTAGTCATTACTATATAGTTCAATAATGGAATAAAATGAATGAAAAGCGTGATTTAAGTGTAAATTTTAATTGAAAAATGTTACATAGAAGTTAAATGTTATAATTTATGGGAAAAATGATTTTCTTAATAAAAAACACTTTAGAATTTACAAATATTTTGTCCTTGATTAGTTTTTCTTAACGCTAGTTCTCGATCATTTGCTAATAACAGTGCCATTCCTATCACATATCATATATGGATTATACACAATGAGGCTAGCTAGAATATAGAGGAAAAGGTTAGACAAGTGAGGCTTGGACCCTCAAATAATTTTTCCAAGATGGGATTAGATCCTGGATTTTCTAGTTGAAAAGTTGAACCATTTCCATGCAATGAATCTAATCAATTAATCTGTTGCAATATATTTGTAATTTAATACCATGTTCCTAAACAATATTGTGGACTTGAACTAATACTCATATAAAATGTCGTTGTCTGATTTTCTACAACTATATTATAGGTTTTCAATATATTTTCTGTCTCTTATGCAAGAAATATAAGAAAATAGGAATTTGTTCTTCTGCCTTAAAAACTTTAATATTTTAATTAATTAATTTGGTTTTTGCTCACAGGATAATAGTAGAATGTTGTTAAGTGAGGCAATGTTAAACAAGAACCTATTATAATGTTCATTGTATTTAGAAATAAGCATTTCTGGAAAGAACTAATTATTTGCTTTCTGAATGTCTGTTTTGGAATAATTAAAGATATACAATTAAAATATATGTCAATGTGTATCTCAAAAAGACATATTCTCCTTATTGAATGTCATAAAAATTTATCAGATAGTTTATTAATTATCAGAAGGAATCCCAGAAGTTCGAATTCAGCCATTTTTAAAAATGTGAAACTATAAAGTTTAATTAATCTTATTTCAAGATTTACTTTAATGATCTTTTTCCTATTGAATTTCATAAAAATCAATGAAATAGTTTAAAAAAGTTTTTAGAGAAAAATAAATCTGAATGTCTTCCATTTTTATATTGCTGAAAATAAAGGATTAATTGATATAAATATTCAGGATAGATTTTAAGATGATGACTTTCTTATTAATCTATTAATGAAAATAGATTAAGATTATATTTGAGAAATTAGATTGTCTGTCAGTTTTAAATAGTTGAAGAGATAGAGTTAAAAGATATACTGGCATCATGATCACTTTTGATTTCAAAATATTTATATTTAATTTCGTGGAAATCTGTTAATTAATTCAAAAATTATTAGTGGGAATAGACAGCATGGTATTCTTATAACTCTTATTTTTCTTCAAAAAGTAGTTAATAAAATTATTTTTAATATTCATAATTAAATCAAAAATAACCTTAAATATAAAATTTTAGGAATAACTTTACTTTTTGCAAAAATTAAATTATCAGCTTGCAATTACTTTATTCAAAGTTTCCAATAAATACAATAATTTTAGTAAAATTTTTAATGTTTTTCATAAAATAATTCTTAAACTTATAATTGATTACTTGATTGAATACTTGTTGTTTATATGTTCAAATTGGATGAATACTTCTGATGCTTGATTGCTGTCTGCATTATAAAATTAATTATTGATATATAATATTTAGAATATTATTTATTTATTTTTGAATAATAATTAAAAGTTTATAAAATTAAATATATTCTTGAATTCACATTTATTTAATAGTACATAGAATATTTTATATATATCGGTAAATGTCAATTAAATAAGCTGTATTATTATATTAATATTATATTTGAAGATTTAATCAAATATAAAATGCTGCTTAATCATAAAATTTGAATTTCATAATAAAATATAATATTCTATTAAAAATTACAAACCACTGTCTTGATAAAATAAAATTTATGATTTATAAAATATTATTAATCAATTATATTTTATAAAATATAATATTTGAAAGTATTAGAATTTATTTCTTTATATCATTTTTATAATTTTCTATCTGATAAATCAGATAGAAATTTTCTAATGATCTTCAATTTTCATTTTTTTTTTTTTTTTTTTTGTATTTTTAGTTCTTTAAATGAAATTATATCTTGTAATATACATTTCTTTTATATCACAAATAATTCAACAAATACTTTAAGCAGGAATACTAAATTATTATTTTAGTAAAAATACAGTTAGTATTCCTGTTTAAAGTGCTTATTGAATTATTTTGTGTTATTTTATGAGCAGCAGAATTTGAAAGTTTAAGATTTCTTCTTTATGTTATCTTTTTAATTTTTCATCATTTCTTCTCTTATTATATATATAGTGATTATAAAATCTTTATGCAATTTAAAATAATATCAATTTTTGATTTATAAAAGATAAAAGCAATAAAAACATTTTTAATAAATTACTTTACTAAACTTATCTGAGATTAAATGTCAGAATTGTTAAGTCTCAACAAGTCCACAATTCCTTTTTTTTTTTTCCTATTGATATCATTTAGTATACAGCACAGGAATAGATTATATGCAAAAATTAAAACAAAAAATCTCTTCATCCAAAAAGTAAAACTCAAATTACCTTACTGGAATGTTTTTTACAGATTGTTTTTATCTTTCATGGATCAGGAGTTATTAATATTTTAAATAACAAAGAATTTTATAATCTTCTTTACAATACAAATGCATTAAATTACTATTTGTTTATACAAGATATTCCTGATTTATATAAAATTTACATTCTTTATAACATTATATATGTGAAATTTAACTATGTAAATTATTACATAATTATTATGATAAATTAAAAACATTATAAGCTGTATGCAAAGCATAGATATAAGATAGGAGATATGATAAAGCAATTTTAATATAATTATTGTGTAGCTATGGAATTAGCTATAGGTGGTAAAATTATTGGTAGTGATAATGATGACTAATAATTATTCTTGCAATATTATGTATTGTATTATATGTTAAATTATGGAGATGATTTTTAAAATATTTTTGCATGTCAAATTTTTATGCAATGTTGAATTTATGCAAGTCACAGAACTTAGAATGTTAAATTTTTTGTTTGCTCAAATTATAATGTGAGTTTGATTCAAAAAATCCTTTTTGTTAGAGATTTCCTTGTAATTTAAATTCTTTAAATTTGTTATTTAAATTCATATAATCTTTGTCTACAATTATCTGTTTGTAATATTACTTTTGTCTGTATATAAATTTTTAATTGTTTCTTTAACAGAATCAAAACAATTAAAAAGTCTTTATAAAGCTATAAAATATAATATTACAAATTAAAAACATCATTTTTCTTAATATGAAACCTTGATCTTAAAGAGATATTCTCTGATTACATTTCAATAGTAAATAAAATTTACAAGGAAGTTCAAATGAAAACAATGAAAATTAAATAAAATTAAAAGTTTAAAGTTTAATCTTTTAGATAATTGTTGTCTCTATTCCTGTACATAGTATACAATAATTTGAAATCACATCTACACTGTATACCTTTAGAAAATGTTTCTTTAGATTATATCTTAAGTCAGTCATATACCCTGCTTTCAATCTCTTGTTGTATTAAAAGATTTCTTCTTTTTAAAGAATTCATGTCTTTCAAACAGATGAAAACTGCTTGCAGCTAAATCAGATGAATATTGTGGATGCTCCAAAAGTTTAAATCCAATTTAAATGGTATCACTAGGGTTAATTTAGCAATAGAAAGACTATTATTGTCTTGCTGTGAGAACATAGTTTTTGAGAATTGGCTCAATTTTCACCCAGAGGCAGACTTGAATCTGGGTCTTAGCTCAGTGCAGGGGTCCCCAACCTTTTTGTACCTAAGAGCACATTCTAGAATACCGATCAGACAGCGGGTACCATATATTTTTTCAAGGCAAATTTATAGTTGGATATAGTTAATAATACATAGACATAATGTACAA
>WUQG02407184.1:0-16724 GCA_011317285.2 Androctonus mauritanicus | reverse complement strand
CCCCTTAAAAATCAAACTGCCCCCTTGTGGGGCGTGCGCCCCACGTTGGGAACCACTGCTCTAAACAAACGACATTTATCGGCTGACCGCTGATGAGACGAAAGCTACAGAAGTTCAAAGTTCACAGATAGCTGGTATTATATCATTTTCAACAGACATAATACATTTTTAATTGCAACTATTTTGTATCTTAAGGATAACAGTGTGGTTCAGACAAAAATGAGAGGAATAGTGAGCATATTGAAGATAGATTTTGAGTTCATGACATGTTTCACAAGTATTGAAACTGAAGAAACTCACTTGCTTCCAATTTTTCAAATATGATCCATTACTCTTTCTACAAAACTGGATATCTTGAAACCATTCATTACATCTGTTGATTATTGCTTCAATTTTGATATTCGTGAAACATTTCACGAATCCAATTGTCTATCTTTACCTTTCTTCAAATGTGCTCACTGTTCCTCCCATTTTTGTCTGAATCACACAATCATCTTTAAGGTAGGCCTACACAATAATTGCAATTAAATATATCCTATGTTCGGTGAAAACGATATAATGCCAATTATTCTGTGAATTTTGAACTTCTATAACTTTCGTCTCATCAGCGGTCCATCATAAATGTCGCCTTTATAGATTTCTTAAAGTGCTCTATCGAATGATACTATTCATTTTCAGAAATCAAATTCATAAAATCGTGAAGGACCCTTGTTGGTTTAGTTAATTATGCAATGTTCAACTGGATAGGCCTATACATCTTAATAGATACATTTCGAATCAAAAAATCTCGAAACGTATCCATTAAGTTATGTTGTATGTTCAGTTATACATTGCATAATTATTATAATAAGCATATTTACGATAATTTGCAATGGATGGGAAAAATACCTTGTAGACGAAGAGAGAGAAATTTCTAAAGTTTAAAGCTATAAAAATTATATTATTATTATTTTTAAATTATAAATATTCAAATTGAATAAATGTTGCTTTTATGTTCTAAAAATTCAGTTGGAACAGGTTATAAATCTCCATTATTAAAGCTTATAAAAAAAGATTATTGAGCAAGATAAGGCTGCAAACATCTTATACAACTTAAATTTATTACTTTTTTAAGTAAAAAAAATATCGTGTCTAATAAAATGAACTAAATTATCAATAAAATGATCAAAATTGATCAATAATGCGAACCAAAAATATTATTTAAAAAACAAAAGCAGTAGCGTAGAACTATAGATGGTCATAAATCTCAAAACATGGAGTGAACATTTAAGACACTCCTTGTTAAATGGAGTCATTCAAAAAGTGCCAAATTATAATAAATAAAATATACCCTGTTAGTACATTTGTTGGGGGCTGCAGCCAGTTTCATGTAAATTATGACTTCTACTGCTCAGAATATAATTAACTGTTAGCACTTATACTAACTACAGGCAACTGTACAAAGGAACTGAAAGCAGTAAAGTGATGGCAATAAAACTAGTTAATGAGCTATCAAGCAGAGTACTGTGAGCATGCTATCACTGAACTGTATTGTTCTTAACGCCAGTGGAATGGCACCTGCTGCGAACTCTACTGTATATCAATATAAAATATTTTATAATGAACTATTTTTTTAAAAAACATTTATGGCTGAAAAGTTAACATAATAAAAAAATATTTATCTATTTAGTTCATTATCAAAACCATAATTTTTATGCATTTCAACTTGGAATTTTAAGATGTAAATAAAAATCATTACTGCATTTTTATTTACTTCTTAAAATTCCAAATTAAAATGCGTAAAAATTAATTATGGTGGTAATGCTGAAACAGTTAAATATTTTTAATTTATTCTATTATATATATATATATTTTTTTTATACATTATATTGCCAGTTGTAGATACTGTACACTCTAGTACTGTTATGGCTTGTAGGAATGCAAAACTAATTTTTTATTTTGATGAAAATTAATATCCATTTTCACTATTTTACTAAAATAATAATAATCGTATAGAATATCAGAAATTTTTTGCAGTTTTTCTGTAAAAATTCGCTCAAAAATGTCGTCATGAAATAATCAATATGGAATTTTAGTTCGATATCATTTTTCCTATATCAACAACGTGATTTCTTGTTCTAATTTTACTTATTCTTACATCATCATGTCCCATCTTTTACTTTTATTTTTATGTCAAAAATGCTGACGTATTCAATAATAAATAAAACTTTCGACTAAATCAGATCATTTTGTTTATAAAATAATTGAAAATCTAAAATTATTCTTAAAAATTCTTACCCTGTCTGTATGTTATCGTTTTGAAATGTCTTATCAAGGACCACGTAATCTGAAATTTTCGAATATATTTATCGTAAGAAATAAATTTTCGATTTTTTTTTTTCAATTTAAAAATATTTAAATCACAATCGATTAATCGCAAAAATCGATTATTTTATAAATGATAAATTCAGATTTTTTTTACAGGAAATAGAGCGGTTACCATAGAAAATATCGATTTAAACAGTTAAAATTAAAAATATGCCAGCTGATTCATGTTGGAGCATCTAATATTGATTAGAACGAAGGCAGAACTTGAAATAAATAATTAAAAATTTATAACATATTATAAAACATGTTGTTGATAAATGTAGCCGTCCTTTATTTTTTCATTCTTTTTTTTTGTAAAGTATTTAAAAAAATAAAAGTACCAAGTAGCTGTCGCCAAGGTAGCTGACATGCAAACAGTCACATGTTTGCAGTGAAGCAGTCATCAAGGCGAAGCATGTTTTCGATGACTAAATTCATCAAAAACTTTTTAATAAATTTGAACTAAATTGGCAATGGATGGGAAAAAAAAAGGTAGACGAAAAGAGAAAATTTATAAATTTTGAAGCTACAAAATCTATATTATTATTTTTTTAAATTATAAATATTCACATTAAATTAATTTTGATTTGGTATTCTAAAAATTCAGTTTGGGATAAATCTCTGTTATTAAATCTTATAAAAGAAGATTACTGAGCAAGATAAGGCTGCGAGCATCTTAGATACCTTAAATTTATTGCTTTTTTAAGTAAAAAAAAAAATATATCTTATCTAATAAAATGAACTAAATGATCAATAAAATTATCAAAATTTGATCAATAATGCGAACCAAACATATTTAAAAAAAAAAAAAAAAAAGCAGTAACTTAGAACTATAGATGGTCGTAAATCTCAAAACATGAAGCGAACATTTAAGACATTCCTTGTTAAATGGACTCATTCAAAAAGTGCCAAATTATAACGGATAAAATATACTCTGTTAGTACAATACATTTGTTGGGGGCTGTAGTCAGTTTCGTGTAAACTATGACTTCTACTGCTCAAAATTACTGTTAGTACTTAACACGTAACTACAGGCAACTGTACAAAGGAACTGAAAGCAGTAAAGCGATGGCAATAAAACCAGTTAATGAGCTATCAAGCAGAGTATTGCGAGCATGCTATCACTGAACTGTATTGTTCTTAACGCCAGTGGAATGGCACCTGCTGCGAACTCTACCGTATAATGAGCGCTTAACTTATAATGTAACAATAATCTAATAAGCTTATTTTTCTTCATTAATATACAATTTACCGGTCTCAGTAACATTTGATCTACAGTTGAAACCAATATATTGAAATTTTAATTGCTTTTTAAATAGCGAGACCATCCCGGACTTATAACAAGATGCCACACTTTTAGTGGGAGATAGATGATACAGAGTGATGGACATGATGGCTCTTCGTGACTTTCAAAATGAAATTGAGATGTTTTATGATAATTCAAATCGCGTGATAAAAGTCTCCAATCCTTTTAGATATCCATCATTTTCTAAAACATGCAATAGCAGAAAACTTTTAATAAAACTAAAATAAAATAAAAATGGAAAAAGAAAAAGTTAATAAAATACAGGGAATTGTGATCGCAAACTGATGTCATCAAAATTACTAAATCACGACAAAATGTATGAATATATAGCCCTATATAGAAGAAAAATATCATTTGTTGTTAACGCTTGTTTGACATTCAAGCAGTAAATTATGGACTTTGACGGAAACGAAAATTCTCTCTCTGAAAGCCGACTAATCATAAAACGTCAATCAAAGTTTGAATTAATGAAAAAATGTATTGATTTCGCAAACAATTACTTTTTCAAATATTTGTCATAGATTTAGAATCAATACCGTTGCTTATCACGCCATGTCACGTTACATCCCTGCTTGAATACGACTTTTTCAAATTAAAAAAAAAAAAAAATGAATTCTTTCAAAATTGAATATTTTTCGAAAAATCTACACGATTACAGCCATCAGATGATTTTGCAATAAGTAAAAATCGGTTCGGTCAAAGCCAAGAAATCGTTGTCGCAAAACATTCCAACTTAATGTGCATAGATATTAAAAGCGTTAAAATTTTCCCAAGATCTGTCGTATGACATATCATATGACAGATCTTGGGACAGATCAGGATATATCGTTTTAAATATCTTAATTAAAATTAAAAAGTTTATGAGATAGCTGTAAGTTTTTATAGTCCATGGATGAAATATAAAATGAATATGTACATAAAATCTACCTATAAAATTATTTTCATTCGGTCAATGTGCGATTTTTACTTTAAAATAAATATTAAATACGTAAAAAAAAATTAGCATTCAATTAATATCCTACAAAATATTTCGTCAAAGGATCTTGACATTCGTTAAACAAGTCGATAATAAAGCTCGATCAGAATGACATCAGATTTTAAAAAAATATTAAATGAACCACAAGAAATGTTGAAGGACA
Organism: Androctonus mauritanicus; assembly: GCA_011317285.2. Lineage (NCBI taxonomy): Eukaryota > Metazoa > Arthropoda > Arachnida > Scorpiones > Buthidae > Androctonus > Androctonus mauritanicus. Next base: position 11,933 of record WUQG02407184.1, on the reverse strand, counting down.
TCAATAAAGGACAAATGTTAAAGGACAATGTTCAACACAGAATTAACCAACAGTAACATAAGGCCGGAAAATCGGGAGGATAAAAGAATATAAATACAGTACTTAGAATAAGTAATCATAGTATAAGTAATGAATGAAATTCAACATAGAATGCAATTAAGACGGTGTCCATTCTGCCGATAGAGTAACTTCCTAAGGATAACAGGATACCAGTATGCCTTAAAGGTGCATACTATCAGTAATGGCATAACTGCGAAACATGGATCCTTTCAAAGGAAACGGAAAAATTAGCCACACGCTAGAGAAACTAAGAAAAATATATGAAAGGATTCACCAGTCGAGATCGCAAACCAACATCCGAATGAGAGAACAAACAGACAATAATGGGAACAGTTAGAAGCAATAAATGACATTAGGCTGATCACACGAAACCAATGGACAAACAGAATTACAGAATGGTAACTAATATAAGAGAAAAGACATGCTGACTGACAACACAAACGATGAAAGATAGCAAAAGAAATTGGCTCCCAAAGGATGCAAATTGCACAAGATAGATACATATGGAAACAAAGGAGGCATAAGAGTTTTTCATCTAGCACTAGATGAAAATACAAATGCTGTAATGACGAATTAAAAAAAAAAAATTCTAATTTTATATTTAAGTATTACGTCAGAGAAGCTTATTATTGTACAGTATTGACAAACGCAACAGCACAAAAAAAAAAAAAAATTAATGCGAGTGTAGAGACTTTAAAAACAATGAAATTGAATTTCCAATAAAATTTCGAAATCCGAAATTTATCACGCAATTTCTTACTTGGTCACTGATGAATTTTGAAATATGTTTAATCGAGATTTCCATAAATTATCACTCCTTTTTGAAAGTTTAAATTTCAATTTATCCAAATAACATGTACTACGATTTAGTTTAAACTATTAAATATTAGGAGGCTGCATACATAAATTATTATTAATAAGAAACGAATTTAAAATATCCCCTTCACGCTTCAAGATACATTAATAATCGTGACATTAGAGAGAAAAAAAAATCGTATCGTTTAAAATATTCACTATTTCGAAATTTTCAGCAAAAAAGTGAATCGTTATAACGAATTTCTTAAAGTCTAAAATATTTGACATTTTGTGTATTGAATAATAATTATAAATTATCTCACCACTTTGATGTAAAGCAGACTATTTACAGCGTGCAATTAATCTTTGTATCATCAAATGTATTAATTTAAATTCTGTCTGAGACAGCATGCAAAGTTTTCAATCGGACTCGGGTCGTAGACCGAATTATGAAGAATGATTGGACTTTCTTCCTTGGCAGAATGTCAAAAGATGGAAACGATATTTCGGACTATGTCCGGAATTTATCGGAATCGTGTGTAAACGATAGATAAGCCGAAAACTGAGTTAATTTTTATAAACCAATCGTAAACAAGCGATTTAAGAAGAAATAAATCATAAAATAATATTAAAACAGAATTTAGTAATGCAATAAAATGTCGTTAAGGCGGATATTGTTAATCCGGAAATCGTTTTTATCCGGACAAAATCTGCTACTTCATCCTTTTGCATTCTTTAAAAACAACAACAAACAAATGATTTAAGAAGAAATAAATCATATAATAATATTAAAACAGAATAATGAGAAAAAATGCGGTTAACGCGGATATTGTTAATCCGGACATCGCTTTTATCCGGACAAAAAAATAAAAATCTGCTGCTTCATCTTTTGCATTCTTTATAAACCAACCACAAACAAGTGATTCAAGAAGAAATAAACCGAAAAAAATAATATTAAAACAGATTAATGCGATAAAATGACGTAAACGTGGATACCGTTAATCCGGAAATCGCTTTTATCCGGAAACGGATGAAGTAGCAAGTTTTGTTCGCTTGAACAAAACTTGCTACTTCATCTTTTTGCATTCCATGATTTAAGTAATGAAGTATAAAATAATATTAAAACAGAAAATTTTAGTGCACTAAAATGTCATTAACGCGGATACCATTAATCCGGAAATCTCTCTTATCCGGACATAAAAAAAATGGAACAAAATCAGCTACATCATCTTTTGCGTTCTTCTTATCGTAACTTTACTATATCTACACCGTAGATGTTTTACTATATTCTTGTTAAATAAATTTATTATGCACACATTTAAATACCTTTTACTAGACATATTTTGAAATGCACTTCCGTAAACTGCCTGTTCATAATTAAAGCATCTTCATATCGATTAAGATAAGTAAACAATATGCAAAATAATATCTAGTGGTCATAAATATCGTTAATATCGAGTTTGTAATCATTTTTTGATGGTTAAATCTGGACAGATCAGTTATCCGGAATACCGGAAATCCGGACTATCGATTCCCGATTAGTCCGTATTAATGACATTTTACCAACGTGCGAATTATTTTCGTTTGCTTCTGAAGGCATTAACATAAAATTTAAAGGCAATAGTTTTACCTTTCCTGGTGAAATATTCAATGGCTTCATAAATAAAAAAATTTTGATTTGAAAGTGTACGTTAATCTACGTTTAATCGATTAATATAAAATTTCGTCCATAAACACCATATGTTTTAATGTATATATATTTTCTAGTCAAATTATAAAAAATAATATGAGAAAATTTACTTTTATCAAGTGATGTTTAATTATTATTCTATTTTAAAGCATAAACGCAATTATGTCATCACAATCTTAAACTCGATTATTCTACCTTACTCGATTAAAAGTTACTGACCAGTTCAGCATTTGGGATGACTTTCGATAATTATTAAAAATTTACGCCTATTTTATTTCTAAAATATCGTAAATTAAATTAGATATCAATAACAAATTTTCGTCTTATATAAAATTTTAAAGGAAAAAAAAAAAAAAATACATTTTTAAAATATTTGTAATCGATAGATCGTGTGGTGTTACTATGGTAACAGTTGGTGTTTATGTTAGTGTCTACGACTCTAACACATGGCTTTAACGATTATATAAGGTGTGGCACTTATTATTATAAATTAATAAATAATTTTTACCGCTTTTTAAATATATTTCGACAAAAGTCGCACTACATTAATGTAAAAGTATCAGTCGGCATTAACGAAGCATCGTCCAATAGTAAAATTAAGAACGCCACCTTTCCGATCGTTTCGTAGAGAGTAAAGTCACTTATTAATTTGAAAAACTACGCCACTTATTTGTTACTTTATTAATAAATTAATGATTTGTTACTTACTAGAAACTTTAATAGAATCTTCTCCGAAACAGGACATTTCAACACCATGCCATTCGAACGGTCCCAAACTACGCTTTTATATAAATGTTTTCGCGCCATCTGGCGTTGGACGGACGAATTACGTAAATTGTCAAAATTACTAAAACAATAGAGATCGTTGACCCGCATCGATTAGTAATATGAAGCGATTTTTTTTTAGTTAAGTTCTGTTAAGTGTTTAAAAGCTGACAATTATGACTATAGTATTATTAATATTTATTTTTTAATTTTATTCTAATCGAAATGGTACAATTTAAATTAAATGTGAAATTTTTAATTTAGTTGCAGTTATACATCATGCACGCATATATTCCATTCGTTAAATAACCAGCATATTTTGATGAAAAAAAACCTATTTAATTCTCTTCATAGTTTGGTATAAAGTTCAGAAAAGTTTCATTTCATCGCCGAAAACATAAAATGGTTATTTTATTTTCCGTTTTTTCTCTTTGAGTTTCAATTTAAACTTATCGATCATCCTGGAGAATCTCTCTGCCAGGAGTGATATCATAGACAGCATTTGACCCAAACATAGCAGATAGAATGCTCCTTGCAGGTCTTTCAGTTCGACGTTTCTTCCCCCTCCTTTGAGAAGTGTGACGGTTACTTCGCACTTCACCTCGGCTCCGCTATATTTTTTGTGCCAGTGAGCCAACATTCCAGTTTCCCACAGTTCTTTAATGCTGGGAAAGAAAACATTACGTTAGCCAAAACTCGAGTTATACCGGAAGAAAAACAATAAAAATGTTTATACTCACATACGATTGAACGTTCGAAAATAAGGACTTCCTCTTCTCATGCCTACCGACATTTCCAATTGGTAGTATCTGTAAGGAGGTATAGAAAAGCGACATCGTTTATACTGCGAGAAATCGTTATTGATGATATCCAATAGATGATAAATGTCGTCCATGTAAATAGCATTGCCGGATAGGAGTTCTTTCTTAATTTGCGAATTCATTTGGACTCCGCGGCCTCGAATGGCGTATTGTTCGTGAAGATCCTTCATCAAAGTTGTTGTCGATCTCTATCGCAGATAAAAAATATAAATTAATTTCGAGAAATAATTAAAATACGCACACGATTAGTCATCTTACTTCCATTTCTTCGACAACGGGAGATGATTTTCCCGTATATATCTGCAATTTTGGCTTGTCGATGATGTCTCTTAAGTTTTCGACTACCCACTTCGCTTCTGGAAACGTCAGAAATGCAATGAGGTTTCCGCTATACGTGGAAAATATCACTACCATGGATAACCACCAGGTACCAGCGATCATTCTGCCAGATATTGAATCTGGAGTATAAATTCCTCCTAAGAATATACGATAAATATATTCAAATTCGATAATAAACATTATATACTATGCTTTGCAAAGTGCGTGAAAACCATCATTATTTATTTACCCTGTTGTAAGGTTGCTCCGAAAATGTACCAAAAGCAATTGATGAAGCTACGCAAACCAATTTTATAACGAGTTCGCTTTATGTAAATACTTGAACTGTAGCGATTAATAACATAAAATGCAAAACTAACAATTGGAAGACAAATTACGATACCAAACCAAACCTGGAATCACAAAGATAACATTACAAAAGCATCTTTTATCATGGTCAGAGATAGTTACGCTTACAATAACTTATAATAGATGGATCATTAATGAAAGGAACCATCAAAAACAAGCAACTTTGACAAGAATCAGTCGCCTATTTTCTCAATTTTTCCTTTATTTTTAGATAGGAAAAAAGGATTAAATTGCATGCCATCAAAGTTACATTTAACTGGATAGCAATTTTATTGAATTTTATAAAAATATATAAGATAGTTCAAAAGTTATTAAGGGGAACTCAGAATTTTGAACATCCGCCATTTAACCCTATAGACAACATAATTAATCCTATAGGTTTTACTTCAAAAAAATAAAAACCATAGGATTAATTATGTCGTCAGCCAAAGAAAATCTCAGAATTTGGATAGTCGCCATTTTTAAATATCGAACTACAAGATTAAATTTTCAGTTACCATTGAAAATGACTTCAGTGGTAACAGAACCAAAGAATATCCAGCACCGAATTTCAAAAAATTGTACTGAATTATTATTGGGTACAGGTGGAAACAAATTGGCAACAGTGAAACGTTTTAAAGTTTCCAATTAAGTTTTTGAAAGTTGCCAACTAAGAACTGATGCGTTGTTAGTTGTAATAATCGTAACTAAGTCATTGATGCGGAATAAATAAGAGTTATCTAGATATTCGAAAACTTACGCTTTTTTGAAAGGGTCTGAGAAATAGAAACGCTCTCGGAGGTTCTTCTGGTTTTCTCGTTAAAATGGCATTATGGATGATCAGCAGAGGATGAGTAAAATCTATAACTTCATTTCTACTAGTAGTCAGTGCTAAAAATGGTATCACATCAGCTTCCTTCATAAATAAGAAATGTTATTAATCGAATAATAATCAAATTTAATAATTTTTGATTATTTAAATTATTATTTCAACCTATTTTAGTTCGCATATTCAAGACTTACTCCATTCAGAATCATCTTGATGGCACCATTCCAGCTTCCGTTCTCTTTGGATCCCCAATCTCCCTGCACGTCGAGCAACTCGTAACTTAACCAAAGAATATTTGATTAATCAAATTATCGAATTAATTAGAGAAAATAATTTGCACAGATACCTTATATTCATTCTTTTTGATATATAATCCAATACCGCTTTGCACATGGAATTCTCCAGGTATACTTTATTATTTTCTCTATACAGTTTGATCACAGGACGATACTGAACAAGATATCCAAGTTTTAAATGGTATTTAGATTTATTTTGCATCCTGAAAATATCACATACCTCCTTAATAGCGACTCTGATCGTCATTGCTTGCTTATTACTGATAATGTCTATAGCCGATAATCCAAAATTCTTAGACCAAGTTGCTATAGGTTGAAGCGTTACCGTGCCATTGTCGGATGGATATCCTCGCCACAAATAGTAAAGTTTCTCATTTTTGATACAACACTGAGAAAGTTCGTTCTGTAAAAATGTTAATTAATTAATTAATTTAATATTTACAATCAAAGATCAATTATCCGCGCAAAATGCAACGATGAAAATGCTCACTTTTATATTCTGAGTAACACTTTTGCCAAGATTCTTCAATTCTTTTCGTTCGTATCGTCTGTAACATGTAATATTTGATGTGCTGGGAACTATTTTCGATTGTACCTGAATAGTAAACAGCGTTTAACCTTGCATTTTTTTTAAAAAAAAGGAAGAAAGTATTCTGTTTTACCTGAACGGCTAGAGGAAAATGATCTGGACAGAGTGGTATTTCAGTTACCACAGTTATGTCAATGACATACGTTTCGGTATTGGATAGAACATCATCCCACGTATGCGGATCATCCATAATTAGGAGCTTAGATCTAGTTCCGGACATACTTTCTCGCACCAACTGTTGATGTTTCATAAAAGCAGATTAGTATAGCGCCGTCTCCATTTTACGCTATCTTCAATTACGCAAAATATCGTATTATCCGCGTAAAATAACGCGTTGTGCAACTTTACAGATTCCAGTTTTGCATATCAATGTAAAATCGAAGTTTTATGTTAATTTTTAAACTATAATCTCGTTTATAAATGAAGTAACGGATCCTTTCTGTTTTTAAAACATTTCTATAGCGATAATTGTTTTAATTTAAGCGAATCTTGCATGTTAATTCTGGCCGGCTTGTATAGAAAGCATAACATATGAGTAGGCCTACTTTATGCGGAGTTCGTATAACTTACCATGAGTATAGTATCTTTTATGACTTTGTTGGGCGTTAATATAATCATCAATCTTCCATCATCTGTGTTTTCTGGCATATTCCAAGTGGCACAAAATTTCTTTAATTGGTTATAGAGATAAAAAGATGGATTCTCCATATCGCTATGAAGATGAAGCTGAAGCAACGGAAATCCAGAACTTCCTAGTAGCAACGCCAACGGATCCTCTTCTACATAAGAAAATCTATATTTAATATGATTTATATTTTCCTACTCTTCCCGACGATAAATTTTAATATATAGACATGTGATTCTTCTTCTTAGGTAGTTTTAAGCAAAAATACTGAAACTACCATCGAGTTCCAGCGTTGTTTTACTCTCCAGCTATCATCCTTACCTGTATCGTGTCCTCGCACTACAATCGTTTTCCTTAGAATATATTCGCTGAAAATTTCATCTACAATGGCTTGAAAATCGCTCAAATTTGAATTTTCATCCGTATCAGTTTTAGGACATTGTTTACTACAAGTATTCGTTGCATTTATGTAAGGAAATTTGAGCGATTCTAGATTTCGGATAACGTCTTCCACGTCTCTAATTTTTTTATTATTATTATTGGTGATGGATACCACGCCGATGGTATTACTAGTTCTCCTCGTCCATTTTAAAACTAAAAATTACATAAAATATTATTGTCGAATTTAAAATAAATCATAAACATAAAAAAAGATTGTTTCGCTACCTGCATTCCTTCTGTAAGATAACCGACTTGGTATCCGTTTTCTGGTAGGTTCCAAACAGGAAGGAACTGCTTTTTTCATGGTGCCGTGAACGTTTCTGAGGATGTCACCCGAAAACAATTGCTTGTCTTCGAAAACCACAGCTGAAAACCGTTTAAATAATTAAGTAACCAAAATAATATAGTTTTTCTTTACCTAACATTACTCACCGACTCTCCAGCAATGGGAAGAACAAATTAGAGAAACGACTAACAGTTCAGTAAGCATTCCTTACTTTGAAGAAAACTTTTTAAAGAGGAATAAATAAACAATTTTCGGATATTTGGCGTGAACTTGTCACCACATAAAATTGGACTAGTGTGCCATCAGCGTTTTAGTAAATAGATGGCAACATAAAAGAGGCTTATTTGTTAAAAAAAAAAAATTGGAAAAAACACACCTACAGTCAATAATATAGATAGAAGCATGAGAACATTCAGCTGTTTGAACGTTAAGCCCCTTTCCTGGGAACATAAACAAATGAGTCTGTTTAAGACAGATGGAGACGATGTTAATTTTAACGATCGCCTATAGACACGACCTCAAAAATTGCCCGTCGTGTATACATTTTGTTTACCTTTCTCAATGTCACTTTTATATTTTCTTTTTAATAATAATAAACCGATTAATTTCCGTTTACTGTCTTTAAAAGTCCTAAATATTTTCACGAGAACTGTTTGTTTAACGCTGTCAAACGCACACACCCTACTCATTATCTATATAATACACGTAATTATATCAAATACGTGTACCAATGGATTAATAATATATATATAAGTTATCACTACACACAATATTATTAAAAACTAACTAAAATTAAAGAATGTATTATAAATTTCTGAAGAAAAATAATATTTTAAAACGTGTATAAAGTACAAAAATATCGATTGGACGTCGTTAAATCTTAGCTACTATAGTACGTTCTAGGAAGTGATATCTGTAGAATATCAATTATGATGATATCGAATCAGACGGTTTGTAAAGAATTTAATCTTTTGTGATAAATCGATGACAGGACATTTTAATTTATGAATAAGAAATTATTGTACTCGATATGAAGGCGAGACGTTGAGGTTATCTTGTTTCATTTATTCCTATTGTTCGCTTATTAATATATAAATTAATAACGTTGATTATACTAAAAGAATTTATTTACTAAAAATTAAATAGCCAAATCCCATTTTTTTTTGAGCCTATACAAAGCTAGAGAGAAATATAACCCTTTGAGCCTTTAACCTTTGAACTTTTGACGCCACTGGTCTTATCCCTCTTTCTTTGTTTTCTTATGCTTTTTTCACTTCATCCGTCATCTTTCAAAGGGCAAAGATTTTAATAAGAAAAAAAATAAATAAATCTGATGCATGGAAACAAAGAATTGATATATTCTGCAGATAAACGATTCCAAAATATCTGTAGTTTGTATGTCTTAACGAATTTTTCTGTTAAAATTCATATTGAAAATTAGTTTGCTTTATACGAGTTATGCAAAAAAAAATATTCAAGATTTTCAAGGATAAACTTTTTCAGCCCATTAACAACCCATAAATCGAAGAACCTTATTTTTATGTAGATGAAGACGTTTCAGTCATTAATTTTTTTTTTTTTTTTTTTTTTTTTTGCATATTACTGTGCAAGCTTCTGTTGTTTGAAAGTTTGAAAATACTACATATGATTTGCGGATATTTTATTTGTTTTTGAAAGATTTGTTTATTTTTATAATTCTTTATTAAATTAATTGTTTTATTCTTATATTCTTTGAATTTCTTGTAATAAATTATTTTATACTATGGTATGAAACTTGTAGCATATTAAACTGAAGACAAAAATAATAAAATTAATTATTGTAGGCCTTATATTTACAAAAAAAAATTAATGGAATGAAATACCGTGCTAGAAAATATAGAGTAGTATCAATCAAATGATTCTATAATAATTGAATGAATAGTTGAAAGTAAAATTATAAAAATATTTAAATTTTCGAGATGATAACCATCGTTAAGCAATATGAAAATACATATTAAATACCAAAATATGTCAAATTGTTTTACTCTTGTTTTTTAGAAAAAGTTTATGGATTTTAAAAATAAATCTTCAAAAATATAATGGCTCGGAAAAGGTAATTACGGGATAAAAAATTTAAATTACTTATTATTGTCTTGTTTTGCGTTGAAGACGTTAGTGGAGAGGATATGTTAAAGAAGCTTTAGAAAATTTTCCAGTTTTGTTTCTGCTGAAGCGTTATTCAGATTCGAACTACAAAAAAAAAAAGATAGAAAAATGAAATAAAAAAGCTAAAGAAAATTTTTGACTGAATGGAAATGTAACTATCTACTGTTCAAATTCAATATTGCAGAAAAGTTATCATAAATTATTTTATGATTTCCTTGTGAGTGAAAGGCAGAACTCACCCACCGTCTCATCACTGTATCTAAAGGATACTCTCTCTTTTCGACTATAATGGCCTACCACATTTTTTACAGGATCTTATCCAGTGGCAGATTTACAGCTATCGAGGCCCGGGGCGGAAGTCTCCCTGGGACCCCCTAATTGGAATGGCTTCTGAGAGTTGGAAAACTGCTCATATCTTATAAAATTATAGCATCAGCGCTTCTAACATAAACATTTATACGTAATCATCCTTCTAGAATACAAAGTCCCTTTTTTATATTCCTACATATAGGTATATAGGCTATACTTAAAACTTAAGGTTCTTCGGAGGCCCCTATAATCAGAGGCCCGGTGCACTCAGCCTTCTCCGTCCCCCTTGGTACGCCACTGATCTTATCCCTGTTTCCTTATGTTTTCTTATGCTTTTCTCACTTCATCCGTCCCTTTTCAAAGGGCTAAACTTGAGACTAGTCTCTATATCTCTTTTAATAAAAGTATTTTTCTGAATAACAGCAGAAATATCCGGGATTATCCAAATTTGATTAGAAATATCGAAGATCGCCTTGTCTGAAAGAACAAATAGAATGGACACTGTGATCGTAGTACACTACAGTATATTATATATATTTTTTAATAAAAAATATTAAAAATATTATTGCTCTCTATATAAAGAAAATCTACGAATGTGCTTATTATCAATATTGTACACTATCTTGATAGTTAATAAACAACGAAAATTATTTGTAGAATTTATGTTACATATTGTAGAATGAAGAATGCGTCTTATTTTTTTTTTTTTTTTTGTGATATGTTTTACAACAGTAATAAAAATCGCTTATTTTTTTTAATTATTAGCCCCAGTTTGAAATTTCATTTTATAATGGTTCGACAGAAAATGAATATCTATAACACCACTTACAAGATGTCAGAACTTCCGTTAAAATAGTCAACTTTATTTGAATGCATTATAATCGATTTTTATTTTTAAAAATCCGAATATAAGACGACATATACTTTTTTTTTTTTTGTTCACAAAAAAATAATTGGAAAATAAAACATTTTTTTCTGGATTATTCAAATCGATCACGTTTCTGACATATTATTTTCTCTTATTTGTATATAGGCCTAAGGATAATGATTATACTTTAAGGAGCCTATGGATAATTATATGAACTTCTACGTCATTGTGACATCGTATAGTATACAATGGGCGCTTCCAGTTAGCAAGCAGCTTACTAATCGCTTCTCAGCAAACCGGTTTGTTGGAATTAGCTGCCTAACTAGATGGTTTGCTTACTTTGATTGACGTCATCAAACGCTGGATTTGCTGCTAAGCAAAGTAAGCGACTTCTTTCCTTGCTAGTTTTGCAGCATTCAGTTAGACAGCGTGAGCTGCTTAAGCGATGACGTTTGCTAGGTAAGCGCTTGTTCAGCAAGGTTATCAACTTGCTTGCCAACTGGAAGCGCCCATCATTTTACCAACCAGAAAACATCTCTTAAATAATTTTCCGTTTCTCTAACGAAGAAGTATCGTTATTCTAACGAAGTTTTTACAATTTCAGATATAAAATTTAAGTAGTATATAATTAAAAAATTAATTCGATTCCGAAAGCCAGCTTGAAATTTAAATTAATCATGTTTGTCACCAAATCACAGAAATGTGATTTGGTGACAAACATGATTAATTTCAGAAATTATTACCTATT
>WUQG02407173.1:0-16725 GCA_011317285.2 Androctonus mauritanicus | reverse complement strand
TGAAGTAGAATTTATACTTCAATAAAATTATTTTAAGTTGAAATCTGAAGTTTTTATTTCTGTATTTTCCTGCTCTATATGCTGATTTTCAATATTTTTTTCTAATATAAATCATTATCTTATTGATTTTGTTATTAAAATATGTGAATATGTATGACTTTTCATAATATTTTTGTTTATATTTAAGTATTTAATACTACTAGATAAGATCAAATATATATAAGGTGGTCATGTTGCATCATCTTGCTGCTTGCAATTTTTCTTTTCCCGTGGAATTCACCATATTTATTCTTAATAAATATCATATTTCTTCTTGATTCTTTTATTAAAAATATGCAAATTTAAAAGCATTCAAAAATACAGTGGGGTATGCTACAATGAACTATTTGATTTTAGAACATTGTTCCTTATAGCATCTGTTTGTTCTAACATACATTGAAATACATGTATTTAGAAATAATCCATTCAGATCCAGAGCCTAGAGCAAATTTACTATACAGTACAACCATTTTATACTGAAAACATTTATTAAAAAATCAAAAATACAGTAATATAAAATAAACTTACTGTACTGTAGCATAGGACTGCCCCTGATTATGCATTGATTTGTATACATTTGAATTGAAATGACCAATCATGGAATATACTGATTACATCACTATCATGAGCATGAGTGGCTGTAAGTTGATGGCATCATAAGTTGAGTATTATCTATAATCAATTTAAATTATCTTATTTGTTTTTTACCTTCTCCCTTTTGATGACTAATGATGACAGACCTAGTAGACTGTTGTCATTAATTTCAGTAGAGTGTTTCTTACCCTTAGAGCCTAAAAGTTTGCCGATCTCTATCCTATATAAACTTTGTTGTTATTAATATAACTTACTGCTGATAATAGGAATAAACATAATACTTGGAAATCATAGTACTTAACAATAATTTGATAAATTACCACTAAATTTAATGAAACGATTCTATTCTTGATGCTAAAGATTGCTGTTTATCAACTGAAAACAGTTCATTAAATTTAATGGTAATTCATCAAATTGCTATTAAGTGTTGTGATTTCCAAGTATTAACTTTATTGTTTACACTCACACACATATTCATTTGATTGCAAATTTGATGGTTGATATTGTTTCCAAGAAGTTTTTGGATAAATTTTCAGATTTAAAATAGTTTACTACTTTATTATAGAAATTTATCAGCTCAATACTGATGAGATTATAATTTTTTAGAGAAAGTTTGTGAATGATTTTATTTAACTCTATAGCAAAATAAATCCTAAAATATTCTTAATATTTTTATATATTTTTAATGCTATTTTCTTTTTAATACTATTAGAATAAGCTGAGTTTGTGTTTGGAGAAAATTTTAAATTGATATGAATAGGGAAGTAACTGGATTAGAGTGTAGAGTCTACAATTATAGTTTAAGAGGAGTAAGAATAACAGTTAGAGCTCAACTCAAGAAATTTCACCTATCCACTTCTATCTTAAACTTTGATCTTTTTATCCAATATACCATTATATATCAAAAAAACAACATTATTTTAAAAATATTAATAACCAACTCATTGCCTTAAAAAATCCTTCTAATTTTTGGAAATCGTTAATGAATTCAAAATTCACAAAGTAAGCACCTGTCCATTTGATATAGGGATAACTTTTTCAAAAACCTCAGTTCTTCAATTGCTACTATAATTATTCTTCTTCCTTATTCTTTCAATTCTATATTTGACAAAGAAATATTGAAGAAATGAAATGGTTGATCACTAATATGAAATTATATATAGCACCTAGCTTTGACTAGATTCCAGTTCCCTTTATGACATTTGGCTCTACAGATATGATTAAATTCTGTAGAGCTTACATTCAATCAAATATATAAAAACTCAGATCCATCTTTAGAATGGAAAAAAATTATCTATGATGATTCATAAAAAACACCAAAATAATAACCTAACTAATTATTACTCAATTGACTTGCTCCTGACAATGAGAAAATTGCTTGATAGATTATTTTTGACTCGATTAAGGAAAAAGTTTCAAGCTAATTCCTTTATAAATGAACTTCAATTTGCTCTCACTTCCTAAAAATAAATTACTACTGATAGTCTAGTTCTAATGAATTTGTTAATTCAAGTTCAGTTATTAAAACTAAAGATTATGTGCCTGCTTTGTAGACCTAAAGAATTATAAGCTTTTGGCTCATTAAAAATTTCTGAACTAATTGATAGATTTTCCCTTTATTTGATAACTTCAAATTTATCAATATAATATGCAAATTGTTCTCCAAATTCTCAATGGAAATTCTTCAACAACCAATTAACCAATTAGCCAACTCATTTAAATTCTTACTGGATTTCCTCGGGAAGAACTTCTAAGTCCTTTATTGTTCATCTTTTTTATCAGTTCTAAGTTTTCAATAATCCTAATGATGGCATTAGTTTAGACAATTCAGAATATATACTTTTTAATTTATGTGGATTATATTGTGCTATTGTAATCATATAATATTTTTTTATAATGAAAAAATTTTTTATAATGCATTTTGAAAAATATTGCTTCCAAAACAATCTCCTAATCAATCCTGACAAAATTAAATAATGATCTTCGGGAGTGGAGGAAGACTCTTAAAATCAGATATTTTTTATTTGATGATAAAAACTGGAAATTGTTTCTCAACTGAAATACCTAGGTGTTAAATTTTCATCTTTTTCTACATTTTAGCATCACTCTTAAGATAAAATCACTCATTGTTCTGCAATAATTTTAAATGTTGTTAGAATGTTCATTTATATGAAAAATTCAAATTTAAAATCAGCTTTTAAAATATTTAATTTATGTATATTTTCGGCTTTTTCCTACACTTCTCTAATATGGATCCCAGACCCCTTCTTTTCCTCAGAAAAAATTTAATGTATTTTTCTTAAGAAATTCTTTAAATTGGACCATTTGGTCCTAGATTATGCAATGAGACTTTAAACTACTAGCCTTCATATATATCCTCCTTTATTGAAACTGATGTCCAACTTTATTAAAAGAATAATGTGTAATTTTGATTCCATTCTCTATAAAGCTCTCTCTCAACTTAAACATTATAAATGGTTCTCAACTTTATTAGTTAATTTATTTCAGGAGTGAATTCATAAAGTAAGAACTTGTAAATCAAAAATCAATTTCCCATAGATATAATGTTAAAATCAAGGGTTCCATTCTCAGCAACAAAATTTAATAAAGATACAATAAAATTAAGTACAGACCAACAAAATCAATAGTTAATGATTAAATAATGATTTATCTACCTAAAGAAATAAGAATATGGCCTTTAAAATCAAACAAATTGTAATAATGAAATTATTTATGTCATATAAATGTTAAAAGAATTTTTATTCTTTACATTATTGTTGACAAATAAGTAGATGAGCTTTTATATATGTGAACTATTGCTTTAAGTACAATCTGGGAATGAAAATGATTTATTTACTGTGCCAGTAAAACTGTCGTGGCAGATGGCATGCTACTTCACTTCTCAATCCTCTGTTTTGAATTTTCTGATTTTATAAGCAGAGTTACAAACTACAAATCTAGTTATAATTTATTACATAGCTATGTATATGGTTTTAAATGCCATTTGATGAATGTTTAGCATTTATTTATTGCAATTAATGTTCATATTTTCTATTTTTTGATACTTCATATTTGAAAAAAAATTCTCAAATCTGGGAACTCTAAATTGAGAACTAGTATTCAGTTTAGAGTTACAGTTTAGAATTTGTACACATCTAAAATAAAATACTTAAAATTTAATTGATATATTTTAACAGATAAGATATATCATGTTTTTGAATTTTTATTAGACCAACTAATTTCCCAAAAACAGTGGTATCTTAAGTCTTACTTGGGTCCTATGGAAAATGTAAAATATGGACCCCCCATATAAATAACAAATACTATTAGCAAGAAAAAGTTTAGTTACATAAAATATTTTTGATCTTGCTTATAGATCCTCTTCAGTTAAGAATACTGAAGAGGATCTACACTTAATATCTTCAAATTAATATGTTCTATAGTACACTATAGAACATATTAATTCAAAGATATTTAAAATACAAAAATATTTTTTGTACTTTAAATATCTTCATTCATTTTATATGGAGCAAAAAACGTATCAAAGCTTATTGTTTACTTTTTAATAAAAATTACCAAAATTCCAATTCTAATAAAATTTTGGGTTGCAATGAAATTGGTAAAATTGAAATATAGAAATTTTATTTCATATGTTTTAAGTGTTTTCTAAAAATTTCATTTGAAATATCAATTTCAATATATGATATTAAGATATAAAAATGATAACCACCAAATTTCAAGTGGGAAACAGTTTTTTGCTACTTTGTGAAGTATTTTCGACTCAGAGAAGTCATCTTCAACACTTACAAACCAATAGAACAGAATACATTTCAAATTTAGATATTTATAAAATACAAAAGAATTAACTAAAATTACTAAACTTATGTCCAAATTAGACTGCTTAAACACTTATGCAAATTAACTTAATAGAAATTAAAAGCACTAAACAGCAGTAGTAAAAACTCGATAACTTTAAAGTTGTTGAGTTTTTACTACTGTCATTTAGTGCTTTAATTTGTGTTAAGTTAATTTGTATATTTTATATATTTACAATATTCAAGTAATTAAATATTGATAATTATAATCTGGTATAGCATCATGAAGATATCTGGGAAATATTTGATTAATAAACGTTAAATAGTGTAAATAATAAATCAATTCTGTTTCAATACAAAAATCAATATAATATACAGATCAGAAATTGCTTGAAAATTCAAATATTGAATTTCAAGCAAATATTGAGTGATGAGTTTATATTATGTTAATGATAATCACTTTAATAATTTCATTAAAAATATATGGGTGTTCCATGTAATTATTTGTTTAATGAAGTTTAATGTTTAATTTTTATCATATAGTTCTAAATATTGTATCTTTGTATGATTTTTATTATGTAACAATCAATGTTTGTTTTTTTAACAATTTTTGATTGTGTCTGTATTTGATAAATTCTGATTCATTTTCTAAGAATTTTCAAACTTTATAAGAAAGCTGTCTATAATTGAAACTGAAAACATCCATGGTCATTTGCCATACTCTGATCCATAAAATCCACCAGAAGAATGTGGTCCCAAAAAACTATGGGGTCTCGATTTTTTGACACCATTTCCTTGCATTCTCTTTTCATTACACTTTCACCATAAACTTCAATAATCTGCCTGCAAATTTCTGCCACACTAATATTTTAAACACAAATGAAAATCACATTACAGTCTGCACTTCACAGGCAGCATGATCTTCAATTTTTAGCATTCATTTAAAAGTAAACAACAAAATGAGCAAGCATTGTAGAACACTACATCATACATGTATTCAACTAGATACATAAACAACTGAATATGAGGAGGAAGTGCCAGCATTGCCTGAAGTTATGCACAATCTTATTACTTTCTGAATGTGCCTCATACTTTCAAATATATTGTCCATTCTCAGATTATTATTATTATTATTATATGAAAAAACAATGAAAATAGAATAGACTCTCTCTCTTTATCATGTGATATTTTTCATATAATGTGTTTAAATTAAGAATAAGTATTGTCTTTATGAATGCAATGAATAAATCTATTCTTTAAAAATATTGATATTTTTATCTGATGCTTTGATGTTTTTGTATTTTTACATTTAGTTTTTTTTTTTTTATCATCATTTATTTTCAAATATCAGGAAAAATTTAATACTTGATGAATTTTTAAAATACATAATAAACAATATTTTTTTGTTTAATATTTTTAATGTAAATACTAATAGCAGCATATTCAACAAGAATGACTATCCTTAAACTATTTTGACCCTACAGTTTAACTTTACATTTCAATCTATAACCAATGTTACAACTATGCAAAAAATTTTGCAACATTTGGAGATTTTATTAGAGAATTTGAAATAATTTTAATGTGAGAGTTTAAAACTAAAATTTTTCATATTCATATATTTTATAATATAAATATCATAATAGTTCTAATGCATGTTTATGTTGTATACATGAAACCTTTACTTTTTTCCTAAATCATTTCTCTTTAAGTCTATATCATTGAGTTCAGTCCCATTCCCAAAAAAATTTATTTGAGTGTGACTGTACATAATATTTTGTAAGTATTTAAAATATCAGATACTGCATAAATATGATTGTAAAAGCATTCACATTGGATCTTCTTTGCACTATTAATGTGCCTTATGGAAGCAGCAGTATCAGCCATATTTATTCCTAAAAAAATTATTAATTTTTTTTCAATTCTATCAAGAATACACAGGTGTGGATGAATGTTCGTATTTAAATACATCCAAAAAATAATTTATTGGGCACTTCACAAATAAGATCAAAAATGTGTAGGCTGATCTTTTTTTAGCGAGGAAGCATAGCAGTCACTATTGTACATATCATAAATTAATATTAAATGGAAATCTAGAAATTTATGCACTAATATTTCTGATCAACAATCCATGTATTTTCTGATTATTTTATAAATGATCAGAAACTCAGGATGATTATTTTGACATCAGATTTGTATTTCTGGAGATGTCAGTGCACTGGTTGATTTTTCCATTCCCGTCAGTTGCAGTAAAATTTCCATTGCATGTTTTGATCTTTATTATTGTTTGTTTCTTTTAAATCTTTTTAAATATAAAAAAGCCACTTCACTTAAACTTTAAATATTTTTATTGAGATTTGAAAATGATAGAAGCTTTTAATATTTTTCTGATATTTTCTGCCAAATATTTCAATAAAATTGTATTGCAGAGAAATGGAACACAATATGATCCAGCTCTCTTTTCATTGTGTTGCAACATTTCAATGCCAATAAGTCTGGAATTTTATCTAAATAGCCATATTTATTCCAACAATGAACTGGATTTGGAAAAATTTTAAAAATTATCAATTTATTTTAATTAATGTCATATCATTCCAATACTTGAAGTTTGGAAATTAGCTTATATATAAGTTTTTAATTTTTATAGATTTTTAAACTCAAATCAGGGGATTGGCTTATACACAAATATATAGAGTGATTCAGATAAAGATAATATTTGGCTTTAAATTTGAAGATAATAAATATATACAATTTATCAATAAAACCAACAAACTAGCACACTAGTAGTTATTACTTTCATAGGCTTTATTTCTTGCAAATGTTTTTGATGGAGATTTCCATCATCATCAGGCTATCACAACTTTTTAAACGAAACGATAAAAGAACATCAAATACATTGTCTTAAATAATCATTATTAATTTATTGTAACTATAGTAACCTAAATATATAAATAAATACGATGTTAAGTAACAAAAAAATAAAATAAAAGGCAACAAAAAATAAAATAAACACCATTATATACAACATAATATGCAAATGTAGAGAATAATATGTTTATTCAGTGAAATCCTCCATTGTTATCATATGCTCTGCTACTTAAAAAGATCTCCTCCAATGCCTGTGTTGCTTGATGTTTGTCATGCTTTTGAGTTTCAGGATGATATCATAACTATATGGAAAAATAGAGATAGGACAGAAGCCCATAATGTTCAAGCATCAGAACTTTTTGAAAAAGTTCTGATGCTTGAACAATTAAAAAAGTTCTGATGCTTGAACATTATGGGCTCACCCTTGAAAAGGAACAAATTAGTAACAAAGAAGTTTATTACTTGGACATATGTATAAAACTAGAAGATACTGAACTCAAAACATCTGTTTACAGAAAACTGACTTACCAGCCTGTTATTATTCCATGGTGGTCACCAAACCCAATGGCTTACATGGTAGCCATATTTAACTTTTATTTTTAAAAGGGTAGAGGTCTACACAACAGATAACCAAGGTTTAGAGAAAGAAATTAGATAGATAGATTATACATACACATACATACACATACACACACACACACACACATACACACACACACACACCCCATCGGGTATGACCATGGTTATAGTAAACGTGGTCATACCCAATTTTTTAACAAATGTACACCGCAATGTAAAAAGAATCTTACAGGGTAATCATACAAACCAAAGCAAGAGCAGAGTGCAAGAAAAATACTTGCTAGTGCCATATTCCATGAACAAACTGAATGTTACAAGAGAAGTGACAAGAAAAACTGGAAGAAAGCAACACAAAGAGCACCAACAGTTTTTAGTAAGCTCCGTAACGAAAAAGATGCATGCAAACACTGCGAAAGACCAGGAGTTTACAAGATACCTATTAAATATAACATCACACACCAAGAGGCAACATATATAGGTGTAACTACCAGAACATTAAACCAGAGATTAGAGGAGCACAGAAAAGACATTGCTGCTGATAAAGTAATGACTGCATTAGTAGTCAAAGTATATAACAATGACATGGAAATAAAATGGGAACAAGCTAAAGTAATAAAGCCGAACACAGGAAAATTCCAGGCCATAATCCAAGAGGTGATCAAAATAAAGAGGCAGGAGAGAGAAAACTCAAATGATAGGCCAACTATAGAAATCCCTGAAAGTATATATTAAAAGAAACTGAAAAGCATGGCAAACATCAAGCAACACAGGCATTAGAGGAGATCTTTTAAGTACAAAGTATACAATAACAGCAGATGATAGTGCTAAATAAACATAAGATGCAAGTATAGAGAATACATTGTATATAAAATGGTGTTTTTATTTTATTTTTTGTTGCATTTTATTTTTAGTTTTTTGTTACTTAACTTCGTATTTATTTATATATTTATTAATTTATTGTAACTATAGTAACCTAACGATTATTTAAGATGATGTATTCGATGTTCTTTTATCTCTTCATTTAAAAAGTTGTGATAGCCTGATGGTGGAAATCTCCACCAAAAACGTTTGCAAGAAATAAAGCCTATGAAAGTAATAATTGTTAAAGTATGCTAGTTGTTGGTTTTATTGATTATCTTAACAAAATAAAGAAGTTAAATAAAGATATGAATTATACAATTTATCATCTTCAAATAAATTTTTCACCATTCGGTTGTTATAAATGCAAACTAAATGAAAAAAAAAATCCATGTGTATATAAATGAATTAAATACACTGACTAAAATTTTAAAAAATTAATGAAAAAATTTTTATATTTCTAGATTTTGTAATATAGGATGAAAAAATTTTTAAAAATTTGAACAATTGCTTTATTCAATATATAAAATTATGTTCCAATGTATTAGTAAATAATAATTCTTCATTAAGACTTTGTAAGTAATATATTAAGATGTTTATTGTCATCATAAAACAAGTTTATTTTAAAACAAAAATTTATATTGAAGATTTCACTTTATTGTATGAAATTAGGTTTGCAGTGTATTAATATTGGATTGTATTTTATACATAATTTGTGTGTTTTATAATTTCTCTTTATTCCCTTTATATAACTGAACACTGTTTTGTATTACAAAAATACAATAAGTTTATTCAAATATTTGAATGTCAATTTCATAAAAAAGAATTGTATAATCTTATGTATAAACTTATTCTGCTACTTTAACAATAAAATATGAAACTAAATAATCATCAATGAAAGTGAAATTCATGAATTGGTAACTCGAATTTTCGCAAGTTATCAATTCATGAATTTTACAGCTTTAATAGTTAGAAAATGAGTTTCATCCACTGATTCAATGTGACACAGCACAATGATATTGACTTATTATTCATTCTTCTTGAAGATTCATAAAGTTTTTTGAATTCATTATGCATATTGTGATATATAATAACAAATAAAATGCTGATTCTTTTTCTAGCATTAACTATTTACTACATATTTTATGAGAGTTGCAATGGCAAGATAATGCCATTGCAGCTCACAGCTAAACTTATTTGATATGAAATTTGTCAAATAAATTGAACTCATTATTAAAAGGTCATTCTACTCTACAGTTAAAGTACATTTTATCTTTATTCTTAAAGAACATTTTTGATTCTTACATAGAATCTACATCAGCTGCTTTCTAAAAAAATTTTCCAAGCATTTAGTTTTTCAAATTAAAATTTTAATTTTAAAATTGTATATTTTATTTAAAAATCTATTCTGTATTCAATTCAACTGCAACTGATGTAAATCATAGATAAGGACAAAATTGTTTATCCTTTAAGAATAATTTTCCTATTTCAAAGCTATTTAACTTTAATATCATACTATTTTTCTTCCATTCATGAACTTGATTTGAATTCTAAATATAATAAATTATAAATTTTATTATTCAATCAAATTTTTATATTCAATCATAATTGTATTCAACTTTGCTTTCTGTGGTTAATGCTTTCAGATATATTGATATCATTTCTGATAAGATTACAATATAGTGATGCATACCAAGCACAACTTGAATGCATGACATTGTATTTGACAGATGATTAATTCCTTAATTTTTTCATTGACCCATATATAAACCTATTCCTTCATTCAGAAACTTTTCCCCAAAATTTGTGCTAAAACAAGAATATACACAATATACTAAATTGGAAATATTTTTAAGCTTTCTGTAAACCAAATGAAAATTTATTTTTACAGAATTTACACATTATAGAATTTTGAATAAAATGAATAAGTTGCTTTTAATTCAATACAATAGGAAAATTAACTTCCTAATTTTATATATTTCATTAACAATTATTTCTATGAAATATATATTTATTGATAGTATCTTCAGTTTAGTTATTTTCTAATAAATTTATTGCAAATTATGGATTAACATAAGATTTTTTAATTTGTTCAGGTAGATTAAACAATTTCATCAATACATGTAGTTAACATTTTGGGAAAAAAAACCAATATAATAATTTTGACTATTACCTGACTAAATTTTCGTGTCAACTGATCTTTATCAATTGATAACTTTACTTCTTCAACAGGTGTACTTTGATAATCTTGTGATTGATTAAAACTTGATTTCTAAATAAAAAAATGATCATATTAAGAAACAAAGTTAATTATGCAGAAAATTTCTGCTTTTGTTAATTATATCTTTGGAAAATAGTCTCAAAAAGTATGCCCAAGTTACTTTAATGGAATCATTCCAAAAGCCATCTTTAGACAATCAATATGATAAGTTCTTTTATACTGCTTTAATAATTCCATAATCAAGTATTAGTCTAAAGCACTACTAAGCAGATAATAGGTTCGACAAAACTTTATTACGAACATTTTCGGTGTACAGGACATCATCATCAGGCAACTCACAGTAAATTTAAAATCAACAGAACATAAACGTTTTTAGAACAATTTAAATTTACTATGAGTTGCCTGATGATGTTCTGTACATCGAAATAAAGTTTTGTAGAACCTATTATCTGCTTAGTAGTGCTTTAGACTAATACTTAATCAATATGAAACAAAATATTAAAACTGCTTAAAATACACTATACAACTAAATTTTAAAATGAAATACTTTTGATATATTAGAATTCACTTAGAAAGTAATGCACATTTTAACATGCCAAAAGTATTTTAACTATATAAATTTACAAGTATTTTTAGAAAATTTTTAATATTCCATGATTTATATTTTTGTTATTACTGGCAGCCTGGCTTTCAGGAAAACCAAATGATCCTATTAAATTAGATTTTGTTAAATAATAATTCCTAAAAATACATTATCCTAATTCCTAAAAATAAAATTATCTAAGATTTGAAAATAAAAAAAAAATAATAATAATAATAATAATAATAATAATAATAATAATAATAATAATAATAATCACATACAACACAATTAAATTCATGAAATTTTTAAAATTAATATAATAACTATATTAATACATTTTAAAAATTTTTAAGTGAGAATTTTATTAAAAAATTAATAATTTAAACACAGTAGATCATTGACTTTTGCAGTTAATTTGTCGAAAAAATTCTGAATAAATTGAAAATTGCATAAATCCAACCATGATTAAATTCAATATACATGATTAGGTGCCTTAAACAGAATGGCTGAATGAAATCTATGAGCATACTTTTAAACGTAGCTAAAAAAATTTAAAGTTTTTTTGCAGAAATATCATTTAAATTTTAAGAAAATTTAAATAATATTTCTGCAAAAAGTAAATTGTTTAATGAAATTTTTATTGGTATTTTATAGAAATTCAACAAAAATAGACTTATGCGTCCATTTATCTCTGAAACAAATTAAGTCAAACCACCTAAATCTGGGATCTACTGTATTTTTAATAGTAACATAAATTTTAACTAAAATCAATAATAAAAAAATCTCAATTCTCTATCATGCTAATAATATTCACCACGTAAATTATATTATTTAAAAAAGTTACTAAACACAAATGAAACTTTCATAAAGAAATACAAATTTAAAAAGTTAAAAATATTTTAATAAAACTAATATTTGTTTATTCCAATTATTTTTCAGTTTTTTTTCATGTTTGTTTAATTTTATGCAAAAGATTGTTTTAAATCATAGCTCACACATTTCTTAAATTATCAAGATCAAAATTTTTTCCTTTATAATAAAATAATTTTGTATTTAAATAGTTTATTTTAAATACAAACTTTTCATATGGATCTTAATAGAATAATTTATATCAAGGTCACTTAATATAATTATTATTCTTATATCATAATATGCAATTTAGTACAATATGCAGATAATTTATTTTGACTAAAGTTATGCATCAAATTGAATGTTAATTTTAAAAACAAAGGTATATCCCACTTAAAATACTTTTGCTATAAACTTTCATCAATTTTACTACCCATCTCCACTATAAGCTATTGTTGCCCTATAATAATGTAATTTATGACATTTAAAATTTTAACCATTGCAAAACTGAAAACACAACATGATCTAAAATAGCCAATGCCATGCAATACAGTACATGCAAAATGAAATATTAAAACAAAATTACCATCATAATAAGAATTTTATTTTTTTTAATACCTAAAGCAAAATATTAGTAGTAGTATTTTGCTTCCAGTAATAATAATGCTAATAGTTTCAAAATATACCCTTTGTCTTTTTTTCCTAGTTAGATCAGATGTTATTGTGACAAGAAATCAATTAAATCAATAACTGTTATAAATAATTTTAAACATTAAAATAAATACTAAAATAACAAAAAATTAAAACATTTACTATAAATAATTTGAAATTAACATCTATATCTTTTAAGCAAAATGTCAAATGTTAATTGCATCACTATAGTAGTATTTTTATTTAATCCATTTTCAAGAGAGAATTTTACTACAATAAAAGTCCAATACTTTGACACTGTTTTGACTAAATTGATGCTACTAGATATTTAAGATATATTTACTTTGTAATAATACATCTATTAGATATACTATCACAAAGTAATCTTTTATTTCTTACTTAAATCAATAAAATTATATAATTATTCAAATTACAGATATTTCGAGTTAAACAGAAATCAGTTTGAACTACCAGATCATAAGTGAATATGGTTGTAAGTTGAAAATGTATTTTCTTAACTGCATACCATTATTACTCATTATAGCACAGTACATCATAGTAAATTAACAAGCACAAAGCTAAAGAATTACATAGAAAATGTTCTTTATCAATATATCAAATTATTGTCCAACAATAAATGAGAAAAATACAAAGCATCAAGTGTAAATGCAAGAAATATAAGTTGTTAAATAATTAACTATTATTGAGAGGCTATAATTGGACTTGTGAAATGAGAATGCACTGGATTTGCTACACCAGGACTTTCAAATCAAGCTCTTGAAGTGAATAAGATATTAAAAAAATTTAATAAATAAAATTAAGCTAAAACTTAATATGTATTTTAACATCCACATTAACTTGTGTGGATAGCAGATGAATAAAATATGTGATAAGCACATACAATAAAGTACATATAAATTCAGTTAGTATCCATGCAAAAAATTTCTTGCTAGGAATGACAATATTAATTTCTAATATTTTCATTATTAAAATTTTATTTTATTAATTAAAGTTAAGTGAAAATGCTCCAGAAATATATAAAATATTTCTGGAGCAAAAAAAAAGTCTGAAGAAAACAATTAGGTAATGCAATTATTTTTTTGTTTATTAAATGTTTTATTATATTTACTTATAAAGTGCAAAATATTGTAATAATTAAAATATTTCATAGTATTATTATAGGCATTAAAACAATGTTTATTCCATATAATAGCTTTTTGGATCAAATTAGAGGGTTTCAATTTCCTTTGTATAAGGGCCCTAAGTACCTTTGCATGATCCAGGATCTTACAAATAGGGATAATTTCCAATATCTTACAATGATGTGTTTCACAGAAGCCTTGATTTGATTGAGACAGCTGATTAGATGTTTATGATAGGATAAAAAAATAAAATCAATTTTAAGGGGAAAAAAAGGCCAAGTAGGGTTCTAAAAAATTAGGATATTCATTAATTTGGTCGATATTTTCTAAAACTCTCAATCAAGTAGCCACATCTAAACTGATTGAGATTTTAAATCAATAATTTCTTAGCTCTATACCTATTTAATATCAAAAACAGCTTATTTTTTTTTTATGTACCATTTTTTTTAGATACAGTTTTTTTAAGACATTTAAAACAACATTATTAAAAACTTCTTTATTTTTAATTTGACTGAATCAAAAGTTTTATGAAGCCTTAAGTAAATTGATAAAATATACATGTATCATATTTAACAGAAGTCATCAGTGAGCAATATGATCTGTAGAAGAGTCCATGATGAAAGGACCTCCTCTCCATTTGGCCCTATTGGACTATATTTTGCAGAAAGTCAAACAGCATAAGGAACAATTACATTCCAAAATATTATAAATAGATTGAACAATGATCTAAAGAGAGATTTCTTGGGAAGAGAATCAGTTTCTTCTGCATCTTTTAATTTTAGTCCAATTGGGACAAAATTTTAAGATAATAATTGAGCTACGATATATATTCCAAATTTGAACAAAAAAGTGATTAAATAAGATGCTATGTAAGTATTTATAGAAAAAGGATCCATGCTCATAGTAAACTGCTTCAATCTAATTTCTGATTTATAATATTTTTGTACCTGATGATAATGAGTAAAAAACAAAGAAAATGCTTGTACCAAATAAATGTTGAGCAATAACTTTTACTGCTGATAAGTGCTTATTTATGATAAAACAAGTCCAAGAAAAAGGATCCTTATTTCCACTTTTATTTTGACACAGCATCTTTTGGAGATCAAATCTACGAAATATTCACATCCCAAATTTCATTGATATTGATCAAATGATATGTCCTGAAGAGATATTTCTAGAGGAGGAGGAGGAGGAGGAGATGAAAAACTACCAATTTTTGCAATTTTTAAACTGAATTTTTTTATTAATCGAATTTGAAGAAAAATTTTCAAATTTGGCAACTGGTATCCTGTTGAATACTTTAATATATTTAGATAGATAGATAATCTGAAAAAAACCAAAGCTATAGCAAGCTGAATTTTGGCTGTAATGACTTGACTGTAATAGAATCAGTGTCTATTGTATTTGGCTTAGAGTCATTGCTATGCTTCTGGATATATTTTTTGACTGATACATTTTATTGTATACTAGATGATTAAAATGATTTTTATGTTAAATGTAAAAAATTTATTATTATAGTCTCAACATAGGCAAAGAGGACACCTCCTTTACTCTCTTGCATCTGGGCCTCAAATACCCTTGCATAACCCTGGTTATGATACCTATTTCATCTATTTAATCATATTATACATTAAACATAACTCAATGATGATAATGTTTAAATTTATTTTCTAATAAAAATTAATTACTTTTATTTTTGTTTAGCAGGCAATTAGACTGCAAGATAATTAGTTTAAAATATTTTTAGTACATATCAACATTGATATTGGATTTTTATATTAAAAAGTTAATATAACTAACTATTACTAGGTTACATTTAAAATTTTTTGTTTATAAAATTAGTTGATTCATCATATCTTATACTATCCTTATTCTGCTATTTTCTTAACTGATACGCCATTTCAATAAAACCCAAAATTCATAGAAATTTTTTCAATATTTAAAAATTATATAATAGTTTTATTTATTTTTCTGAATTTTTCTAATCTATAAAATTTGTAGAAAGTAGGAAAAAATTTCAAAAATAAATTCTCTTAGATATCTAAAAGTTCCAAACAATTTTCATCAATTTTTAAAAAAACAGTAATAATTTTATTAATATTAGCAACTACCAATTTTTAAGCTGGACTACTGAGAATTCCAGATTGGATGCCAAACTATTAGACTTTTATTGTTTCATATGTGTGCACACACTAAATAAAAATTTTTATTTACAATAAAAATAATTACAATCATGTTATTTTCAAATAAAATCTAGATATTTATTATCTTTAACCTAATTTGTAACTTATAATTTTCATAATACAGTACTTAAAAACTGCTTTATTAGTATTGTGGTAATATTTAAGGAACAGTAAGCATTTTAAAGCAGGTGTAAACACGTAAAATAACTTATTACCACACTAACATTTTTGATATTAATACATTATCAGACATACACAATAAAAAAAACAAAGAACAAAAATTACAAAAAATAGAGAAAATTAGAACATTTTAAAATATAAAACGTTAAGTTGCCATAGTAACTAG
>WUQG02407162.1:0-16725 GCA_011317285.2 Androctonus mauritanicus | reverse complement strand
AATAGTGAGTATCCATAAATTTTGGGTATTTACAACTTATGACCATTTTGACTTATGATAACAGGCTGTAATAAGTCAAGCTACCAGTATTAAATCTTTTACAAATAACGATTTAACTTGTCTTTTCAAAACCAATTATATTATAGGGATAAGTTATCTATAATCTACACAACTTAACAATATTATTATTAAGTTAATGAAGAATAAAACTTATATAGTATTACAGAATATACTACTGGGCTTAGAATTAAAAAATCTTTCTAATATATAATGTCTATTATAAACAAAGTTTCTTGCAACAAATCTAATTATCTGATGCAAGCAAACTGATTGCCATATTGAATATTAATTAAATAAGTTTATCAATAGAATAGTATTTGATTTATACAAAGATTAATATAATCCAACAGTTTAGAAACAACATAAGCACTACTAGCAAGTATCCAAGTATGTTTATTAGCATATAACGTTTTCAGACCCTTAAACTGGTCCCTCTTCAGTACACCTAGAGTTTTTATAAAGATTTGAATATGTTACAATTTTTATTTTAATGTATTCGAATATTAAAAATTATTAAAAGCAAGTGATTTATATATATGCATTAATGTAATCCTCATGACAAAAAATTGTGACCTTAAAAAAAAATTATTTTTTACTATTTCAGCCTTTATCAATTTTTATATATTTTAATTTTAAATTCTGTTTATTATAGTTTAGGTTTGGATATTGCAATTTACCATAAAGGAAGAGGAAAAAAGTCATTTAAAAATAGTCTATGTAATATATAAAACAATAATCAATCAATTACTTAATTATAAATGGCTCTTAAGGCTTGATTTCATGCAGCTTTCGAATCATCAATTTCCTATGGTATTTGCATTTATGCTAGTGCGCCTAAATCAATCTTAAGAAAATTGATAGAAGAATATAATAGTCTGGTGGAGTTTATGCAGAGAAGGTTATCTCGACTCAACCAATTGCAGGGTAATAAGAGTTCTGTGGAATTTCCGAGCTTCCAGAAGTGTTTAGTTAGGCATGATTTGTCATACATTGGTAAATTTATTGATGGTACTTTGGATCCTAGTAATATAAAATTTTTGGTTCCTACTAGACGGTTATGTAGGTATCACCTATTATTTATAAAGAAATATAGAACAACCAAAGCTCACAGCAAATTCTTTTCTAGAGCGGTAGCGAATTTTAATTCTTTGGAGATCTGAATAAAAGTTTGTGTTATTGGATGCTGTTTTGGGGGGACTTTCGTAGGATGTTTGAAACATATCCGGGATGTATTGAAATAAATAAATAATCAAAAAAATCATTTTTATACATGCTCAGAAATAATTGTAAATTAATAATTTTTATTAAATTTTGAATTAATGTGGCTCCATTTATTAAGTAATAATTTAATTATAAATTAATTATTTCAAGGAAAATTTGACCCAACCAGGGATTCCCAATATCTATTTTCAGGTTTCTTTTAAAATCTATACACTTGTTAATATTTTAGCAAGATGCCAACGGTTCAGGGAGCAGAGTCTCTAATATATGTTGTTAATCTGTGGAAAATCAAATTTTGATTAATGCAATTAAATGAATAGAATAATTATTTAATAATTTTGCAATTTTTTTTAAATTTCTGTTTAAATTCTAAATAATGTTTCAAGAAGATTATATAAACAAAATATTTTTATAATAATTAAAATTTTTTCTTGTCAAATATATTAAAAAAATTTATAAATAAAAAATTTTTAATTTCCATTAATAGAAATCAGCTTCAATCAGAATGATTCCATATTTTAAGTAATAAATACATAAAAAAAATCTTATTTAATTTTGTTTCCATGATTAAATATTTGGCAAGGATAATTTTTTTTAATTATTAAAGGAATGTTTCATTTAAAAAATTTTTCTGAAATATTTAAAATTTAAACAATAATTTTAAAAATTACAGAATTATTAAATAACTATTCTAATTATTTAATTGTATTAATTGAAATTTGATTTTCCAAAGCATAACATATAATATACTAAAGATTCTGCTCTCTGGATTACTGATATCTGTCAGATGTCAGTAATCCACATTTACAAAAATGTATTAAAAAAAACCTAAAAATGATTATCTTGAAATAAGGATGAATCTGAAAAGTTATTTAAATGTAAATAACAAAAATGTATGGCATAAAGCATTCAAATATGATATAGATTGTGAAGCTAACTGGCTAAAATAAAGATATTCTTTTATGCTTTTAATTAATATATTGTTTTTACTCTTTTCATGTGATCTTAATCATTAAAATATAAAATAAAATATAGTTTAATTATAAAACATTGAATTAGTTTTCTTAGTCTTAAATTATTAATTTTAAATTTTTTGGGCTGTTAAATTTAAAATGTTTGGATTTTTTTCTAGCAATGTATATTACTTACCTACTCACACTATTGGAGTTAATATATTGATATTAGATTCATGTTTAAAAGGTAAAAGTAAAATATTGTCTGAAATAGACCAGAAATTCATATATTCAGGATATTATAAATATAAGAAGCAACTGAATGCTTATCAATTTTTTTCCTTAGCATATAATGTTTAGCACTCCTTTCAGATTACATCAAAATTTATATTTTTGAATAGCAGTCTGATATCAATAAAGCACCAAAAAATGCAAATCCAATGCCATCTAATAAGATTTGCTTTGTTTATATTTGTCATATATAATCACAGAACAAATCTGTTGTCATATCCCATAGTACATGAAATGAATTAAAATCAGTTATGATAACAAAGAGCAGCTATATATGTGTTACATAAATTCCAATATATGCATACATAAAATATAATACAAAATAAGTTAAATAGTTTTCTAGCCTATCACAATAATAGAGTTTTATATTATCAACATTAAATTTATGACAATAGCTAATTCATATATTTACAAATTATGTATGAATATAGCAATCCCAATTTAAGCATTTAGCAATTTTACTAAAATAGTTTTTTGCAAATAAAAATAAACAAAACTTGATTTCATAAAACCTATCAAACAGTTCAAAGTTATTTGAAAGAAACATTAGAATTTTAGATATCAACTACTTTTTAATATTTGAAGTTATAGATTCAAAAAATATAACACTGAAGTCATATTTAATTGGCAAACATTCTTAAATATTAATTCATAAAAATCTGATACTTAGTTTAAAAATTATTAGTAGTGCATATACAGATAATAAGCTAATGAACCAAAAGAATATAGATAATAAAAAATGTGAAAAATACCTAATTTAAGCTTAATATTATTAAAATTAATAAAAAATAAATTAACAATTTTTAAGTGAATAATATATACAATATTTATTGAAATATTGTCAAATACTAAAACTAATACTATACTGATAAAGTACTAATAATAGCTATAGGCACTCCTCACTTAATAACTGAGTTCCATTCTCACGACTTGGTTGGTAAGTGAGTAACTTGTTCGTATATATTTAGAACAAATTACTCGCTTAAGTTCTCATGGCTGTAAAGACATTTACATCTTAATTATGCATAAAATATTTTTTTTTCATCAGATTTTTGGAACTATGAGTATGAAGAATTACATGCAATAGAAGTCATAAGCAATGCATATGGGTGAAAAACAAAATTTCTGTTTAAAAAAAAAAAGTCATAAGCTCGGATATAAGTTCGAGCAATCATTAAACAGGTAAGTTGTAAGTGAGGAGTACCTATATCTATAAGATAACACATGATGATTTTTAATATATTAAATTCATTCTATATGCAATAAAATAATTATAAATGAAATGTAAATTTGTTATAAGTAATTTATATAATAATTATCTAGACTTGAATTTCTTGAGAAATAATTTCAAAACAGAAATGTTATAGCTAAATATTTAAACTTATCCCGTTAACTGCATTCATTATTTTTATGAATTTAATATTTTTATTTTTCCATCTATAATTATCATATTAAAACAGGAAATAGAATAGCATAGATAATCAATAATAAATAAACAATTATTTAATAGTAATAAAAGCTTCTGACATTGCCCAAGTGAATATGGATACTCATTTTATATTTTTGAAATTCTTAGCTTTGGAAGAAATAATCACAATTTAAAAATAAAAACATTTTTGGAATCATAATTAAAAGATTTTTAAAATATTGTCATGTGGCATTACTATTTCAAAAAATTTAAACTCCTATAACTGCATGGAAACAATTATTGTTTGGATTTTAAATTGGACAAAAAATAAATAACATTTCTGAAATTAGTAAATACAGAAAATCTTTAAAACAATATGCAACTGGATATTCATTGAATATCAGAACTTAAGAAGATAAATACTTTACTGAAAATTATTAATACAATTTAGATGAAATAAAAACTTAAAACTTTTTCCAACAATTATAGAATTCAAACATAGATTAAAATAAAAATCTGATAAATTAATTTTAAATAAATTATTAGAAATTTCTGTTGATCTTCAAAATATTCTCAGTTCCTGATCTCTTTCTTTCTGATTATATTCAGCACTGTTATCATTATGATAACCTGAATATTTTGTCAATTTTCAAAGCTCTATCTTTAATTTCTAAACAGTTATGGCACACATGTATTGTTGTTTATTTTTATAGATTAATATTAATATTACATAATAAGTGACTTACTCATTAAAAACTGAATTTTTCTTTTGCAATATACTGTATATTTCTTACAGAGTGTCACTGCCTGATTTGTTCTATGTTTTTAAACTGAAGATTGTAGAAATATAACTAACTAGAAACATTTTTCTTATAGATATTACTTAATTTACAAAAATCAATAATATGATTATAGCTTATCTTTAGTATTCAGATATTTTTGTTATTTTCTACATTGAAAATAATTCAAAGATTAATTGTATTAAATAATTATTTTATAATGATCATTTGTCTATAATAGTGGTCCCTAAACTTCTTAATCATGCACTTCATAAAACAAACATGTATTATGACAAGTGGAAAAATGTGCACCCCCTGAAAATTTCTTATGCATTACTTTTGAAAAGTGAATAACCCATTATAATTTCTTATGCATCAACACTTTTGAAAATCATCCATCTATAGCAGTGGTTTTTAACCTTTCTGGAGTTGTGGAATACTTTTAATTATAAAAAATTTTTGTGGAACATCAAAATTAATAAAATTTATATAAAACTATACATTATTAAAACTAACAATAAAAATATGCATACAGTTCTTAACATATGTTTTATTAAAATTTATAGGTTACATATATAAATAAATAAATCAACTTCAAAGGAAATAGCCAAATTAATCATTTGAATAATTTTAATTGAAATTTTAATAATTGATTAAATAATTTTTATAAGATGGCACTAACTTTAACAAAAATTATTTCCAATTATTAAAATTTCAGTTAAAATTATTCAAGAGATTAGTTTGGCAGTTTGGTTATATTAGGTTGTATATATTTCATAATTTTGTAGAATACTCGTAAAAAGTTTGTGGGACACTGGTTGAGAATCACTGATCTATAGTATCATTAAAAAGTGTACCTTTATAATAGAAGAAATAATGTAAGTAACCAATATATTAAAATCTGGGCTGAAATTCTTCATTTAATAAATTAAAAATTATGTTTTATAAAAAGAATAACCAGTAAATCAATTATAAAATGTATTAATAAATAATAGCTAAATAAATAAAATACATATCTAGCATATGCTAAAAATCTATAAAATATAATTGTGGTTATTGGAATATAATAAATTCATTTCTGTTTCAATAAAATAAAATATTGGAAGAAGTCTAGATAAACTATGATAAATATATTTGCAATTTCTTATTTATCAGAATTTACCTCAGTTCTATTAATTTATCTATTTGAAACAATATTGATATTGTATAATAATAAATAATTTCAACAGACTTTTTCAATTTAATATCAGTTCTTCTTTATATCAAAGTTGCATAATATAAATATACAATATAATAATAGAAACTAAAAATGGATGAAAACAATGAATGAAATACGAACTATGGATAAAAAAAACATCCATAGTTTGTAAAAGATACAATAATTTAATTAAAATCCTCCATAATATATAATAAATAAGCAAAGTGTATTTCCTAATGATTTGAACAAAACTATAACTAATCTTCAAAAATGGAGATATTTAAAATGTTATAAACTATGCCAATAAAGAAATTTTTCTTGGAAAACATATATATCATGAATGGCTATGATATATAAGTGCCAATATATATATGAAACTAATTACCAGGATAAAACAGAAATATTCACATTTGTAAATATAGTTTTTATATTATCTGAGGTATATAAATGAGTTTAAAATCTATAAAGACAAAATAAAATAAGTTTCCATAAAAATTTTCTAAATATTAATAAATTTTGATGTATGCTAAAATTGACATGTGTCATTGATTTGCCATCACTGATCTAGAGCCTTGGATTAAGTATATAATGTTTTAATCATCTATAAGGAAGGATATTGATATGGATATTAATTTACTATAAATAAAATAAATAAAAGAACAAATATTGTCTATTTTAATTTAAGCATAAATATTTGGAAATCTCATTATATAATTTTCACATAAAATAAAATTTTATATTGTTAAAAGATTTTAATGTAAAAAGAGCAACTTTGTAAAAGATTAACTCCAAAATTATGAATATGTTTTTTTAACATTCATAAAATTCAATAAGACAATGTTGTAGTGGAATTTATTTAAATTGAGAAATTTTAAGTCATTTAAGATACTATCTTTCAAATCTTCTAAGAAATTTATTATACTTTCATTTAAATCTGAAAATTTATCAACCTGCAATTTGTATTATTCTATTAATGAATATAAATAACAATTATTATTAAAAAATTTTAAGAGTATAGTTGACAAAATCATAATGTTGAATGCAGTTAAACTATAATTAATAGAAAATCAAAAATTAAAATTTTTAATGCTTTAACTAAAAATTGTTATTTGTTATATTCAAGATTTTCTAGACAACTCAATAATCACTATACTGACTATAATAAAATACAAATAATGTGAAATGAAATGAAAGCAGACACTTTTAGAGATCATACCTTATGATAGCTTATTGATTTATTACTATATATGTTTCTCAACATATTTATAAATAATTAAGATTTCAATTTATTTCATAGAATATCTATTTATATAATACTGTACTTATGAGCATTTAGGTATAATTTTTCAACTTAACTGTATTATTATATAATTTAATAAAATCGTTTAGTAATATTTCAATTTTTTATATTGAAAATAAAATAATTTCCGTCTTTTACATAAACTCATTGCATAAAAATTGAAAAATAATGATGATTATTATTACTATAAAGCATGATAAGTTATTTAATTAACTGATTGAACTTAAATATAAATTATAGTTCAATAATAATGAATATATTAATGGATATAATAATATTGTACTTTAGAAATATTAAATTTGTAACATTCAACATATAACTATTAAATTTTAATTTATAAGTTTAATGTTTTCAGAAAAAATTTATGAATAAATTCATTCTAAATAAAAACAAGCAATACTGATGATAATATTAATGAAATGCTTTAATAATGATTTATTAGCACATAACAAAATACAAATGACAAATATTGCATTTAAATACTAAGAGATATTGGACCATTACCAGACACCTATATTTAAAGGAAGATTAAAATAGAAAAATTTACAAATATCTAAAAACAAATTTAGCATGAAGTTTGTATCAGGTATTATAATTAAATCAGATCTAAAAATCTAATTATAATGAATTAATATATGTCCCATAAATCTGAAAATTATTTATTACATTAAATAACAATTATCAAATATAAAAGTGATGATGAAATTAATTTTAATATTAATAAGTGCTACTAAAAAGAATGATTTCTAAAAATTTCTGACAAAATTTATTAAGAAAAAATTATTTCATTTATAATCATCATCATTTTATTTTCATTTTACATCATCTATATATTTTAACCGAAATGAACAAAATTCAGAATCTTATTAAGTATAAAATTTATAGATATGTCTGACAATTCAGTGATTAAAAATTATATTCATTTAAAGGATATGATATGATGTATCATTTTGTATAAAAATTTATTATTTATAGAACAAATGTTACTTCCTGTTTACAAAAATCCTTCAAAATTTAAATATCTCCTATTATTTAAAACCAATGAATCTTACATTAATTTAACTTATCACATCAAAATATGTAGAAAGTAGAAAATCAAAATATTTTTTATAGAATATATTTCAGAAATAATTATTTTTATATGAAAAGTATTTGAAAATTATTATTATTATTTTTATTTCATTTTCAAATTTATTATTAAGAATTTTGGCAAATAATTATGGGATTTTCTAGATTAATAAGAAATACTTATATTTGAGGAAAACACATTTATTGAGATATTCAAGATGCAAACCTATAACTAAATAGTTTCATTGAAAGTAACAATTTTTAATTAAAAAAGAAGAACTAAGATTTGCAAAGAATATTTAGCATTTATTTAATTCAAAATCAAAATCCTTGCACTTTTTTCTTAACACAAAATTCTCATCTTATATTTAAATGTAAAAAGTACAATAAACATTAATCATATTAGTTTAGCAAGTTAAAATATGTTTTATAAGTCTCATTATTTACAAATTATAATTTTGTTATCATTAATGACTTTTCACACAAAATGACAAATCATGATTATTGATCTTAATAAATTTGTTAATAAAACATATTATTACAAAAATACATAGAGTAATATCAAATATAGAACTAAAAATGCATTTATAAAAATCGAATCTATTGATCCTCACCTTGAATTCTATCTGTCCTTTTAATCATTTGGTTCAATAAGATTATTAACAAACAAATAAAAAACAAAAATAGGCACACCCAAAATCGTGTAGACTAAAATTTTTATAAACAAATCCTATATTTGATTAATCAAGAAATCTGATATCTAATTACTTCATACAACACACATCAATAAAATTCTCATAAAAACTAAGAGAAAATTCCACTCCATTATCAATTTTTAGTTTTTGCATTTCTTGGAACTTATTGCTTTGAGTACTTATAGGAATTGAAATCTTTAATGATATCTGATATTAGTTATTTATAAGAATATCTTGTTGTATATCACAAATTACTCTTTTATTTAATTTCCGTCTCCTTCTCCATTGTCCATGTGCTCCTTGTTGTTAATGGTGGGTTGAATAACGGTCACATGCCTTATTGGTTAATATTAGTATTTCTAAAAATAACAGAAGATTAAAAAAATAAAAGTTAAAATTAATATATTTTTTAATTAATATAGTCATAACAAAATGTAATAAAACGTTTATATACATTCTTAAATTATTTCGATAAAATAATTTTATTTTCGAAATTTATAAAATCAAATAATTGAATAAAATAAATTCATATAAAAATATTTAAGAGTTAATTTTACTGTTATATTTATAATATATTTGAGTTTTATATTTTTTTAAATAAAATATTATATTATGCGGTATGCTTGTAATATGGCGCCGTCCAGTTTATTGGTTTTTACATGTGTGTATATAATAATTATAACAAGGTGTTTTTCGATTAATTCGGATGTTTTTAGTGAAGAATTACTAATTAAGCCATTACCAAGTGGACATGTTTATACGTTTTTCCAGTTTCCTATCAGATGGAATGTGAATTTGGATCAAAATGATGCGCGTCAGTTTTGCTTTTCCTTTTCCTCCCTCCTCTCTCTTAATATTACAATATTGTTATTATTTGATTGAAAATATTTGGATATTTGCAGTTAGTCATTTCCGGCTGTTTCCAAGATCAATCGGACAAATCATCACAAAACATCGGGTGCAAGAACTGCATTTAAGTTTAACCCAAGGGCGATGGAGGCATAAAAAATGGGGATATCCTTTGAAGGATGCGCCTCCTGGAGCCGAACTTTGGGCTTGGTTCAGACCTGACACTTCGGAGTAAGAAATATCGATAAGCCATATATAATTTTTTATAATAATATCATTAATTAATTTAGATTGATACCCAATATTTACTACTAATACGTACAAACATTGGTGTTCAAAGAAAGTGCATCACCTGAGAAATTTCTATTTTTTGCGATAGTATATTACATTAATGAATAGCGTCACAACAAGAAATATAACAAAAGATATTTATTAATAGTTAAAGCCAGCAATGTACTGATAAATTTTTAACAATCAACTCACTGAAAAAAGTTACGCATATACGTAAATAAATTTATTATAAATTTTACTGATTTACAACAAAGTGGAGTACAAAATTTACATATAATAAAAAACCTGCATTCAGGGCTTTTTATTATAAATTCTAATTTATTCTCACAGAAGCTAATTCATTCTCAGTTTTTAAGTTTTGCAGTCTGGTCATGCTTGACAACTGGCTCACAAAATTCTTGAAAATTTAATAAATGGCTTGCACAAGTTGATACAAGTTTATTCAAGACATAACTGATTTAAGACAAAAACTAATATTTACTATGTCTATTGTAAATCATTTGTTTCCCATCTGAATTATGCAAGTTAAATTTCTTCTCCAAGAAAATGACTTCCACTGCTCATGAGTGCATTTGACATACTTCAGATACTAATTCAATCAGGCTTTTTTATTTTTTGTGAGAGAGGAGGGTTCTTTTTAGGACAACAAACTGCAAGTTGATTTTGGAAGAGGCATCTAACTGTTGCTGCATTTGCTACCATTTCTGTTGCACTCCCATTTTTTTTCAGCTTGAGGAAGTGTATATAGGAATGGTAACAAGTACAGAAACAGTTACAAAAATGCCACTTTCAAAATGGACTTTCAGCCCATCATCCTGAGAAAAACTCTCTCCTCACATAAAAAATGAAAAAGTGAAGTTAATCAAATTGATGTTAGGAGCATGTCAAATGGACTTCCAAGTAGTGAAAGTCTAGTTATTTTCTTGAATGAAAAGAAATTCAACCTGTGTAGCTTGGATAGGAAACAAATAATTTGGCATAGTCTTAGTAAATATTAGTTAATTTTGTCTTAACTATTAAGAAATATCTTTTTGTTTTATATTTCTAGTTGTGATGCTAGTCAATAATGAAAAATTCCATCATGAAAAATGATTAGAAATATGAAATTCTTAGATGCTTCACTTTCGTTGAACACCTATATATATTACATATTTGAGTGAAAATTATATTTTTATTTTCTAATTTCACTAATTTAAAGACAAGTACAATTGTGAATATTCTATTTGATACTGAATTCCTGATTCCAAGTTATTATTTCAAAATTTGTAAT
The DNA here is from genome assembly GCA_011317285.2 of Androctonus mauritanicus. Lineage (NCBI taxonomy): Eukaryota > Metazoa > Arthropoda > Arachnida > Scorpiones > Buthidae > Androctonus > Androctonus mauritanicus. The sequence goes on along the minus strand of WUQG02407162.1, from coordinate 5,342 downwards.
AAAACAGATACTAATTTTTACATAGTTTTAAATAATAGTTGATTTTAATGAATGTTAACATATTTCCATATTCTGAATTGAATACAATTGCTTTTATTTATCTAATGGAGTTAAATAATGTTTAAGTTAATTTTTCCATATTCTGGCCTTACTTTCTTGACTACTACATAAAAATATTGTAATATTTTTTTTAACACAATACTCATTTTCCTTATTTTTTTCCATCTCAAAGCAGATACTCAGAATATTAACAAAGATTAGAATATTTATTACATTTAGAATTCTTTAATTATTAAAGCAAAGAGCCATAAATGTAAATAAGATCAAATTAATTTTCCAATAAAGTAGCAGCATAATGCTGATTAAAATATTTAAAGTGAGTTTTTTATTCATTATGCAATGCAAATACTATATTTTGTTTATAGAAGAGATATAACAAAATATATTGATATATTCATTCTAATGGTAATTTATTTGCTTTAGATAGATATACATTTCTCGATTTCCTGATTTTTGAATAGGTAGCTGCATACCTATTAAAAATTCAATTTTAGAAATGTAATATCTAGATTATTAAATCATTTGAGTATATCTCTATAATAGTTTTTAATATCTTACAATATAACGTAATTAATAACAATAAATAAATAAATAAAATCAGAGTAGCTATTAATATTGGACTTTTTAAATAGTATAAAATCATATTATTGTATTATAATATACAGAAAATGAAAAATTCAATTTTAAAGTATAAAAACATTTTATGAAATGTTTAATATTTCATTTTTAATCTTTAGAACAGCTGCAACTTTTGATGCATTGATTCACAGAGTCATTGAGAAATATTTATATCAATTTAAAAATATTTGCAAATTTAATGCTTTGTGTGGTTGAAGTGAAATTTTCTTAAGTTATATTATTATTTGGTATTTCTTTTTATATCTTATTTATTGATATGTCTAATCTAGTTCATTTTCATATTATCTGTTACAGCTGCATTATGGATGTTATCATGAAAGGAAGATACTTAAAAATTGTTTGATATTTTTTATCTTAAAAGTTTAATTTTAAAAATGCAATACATTTTGATATAGTTATAATGATCATTATCTTTATCATCATACTATCAAAATTCATAAGAAATATATATTCATGTTCTGATAGTTTTTAATTATTGTCATTTAATTAAATTACAATAAAATCTGTTTAATATTTTAAATGCAATGATTTTATTGATCAAATATCATATTTGATGAAATTATTAAGTAGCAGTATATATATAAATGAAATTGTTTCAATATTTCACTATTTTATTATTAGAAATATAAGAGCTCTCTGATTTTATATAAATTTGACTTTATATAAAAAAGTTGATATACAAAATATTTAAAATAATATCTTTTATAATTAATAAAACAGACAATCAGAAACACTGCTCTTCTCGGTATTGTAACTACATAAATTTACTACGTCAGCACAATCGAGCAGACCAATTTCTATTAACAAAAAGCTTTATTACCAGATTATTATAGAGATAATTAATATGTACATAAAGGCAACTGAATAATCGCTCATTTAAAATGAAAACAGAACTTTGTAATTGAAATTGTTCGATTATACTATTCGAATAATCTTGTGGAACGAGTGTAACGGCTGAAGATGGCACATTGTCGAAAGTGCTACTGGTAATAATGTGCCATCTTCAGCCGTTACATTCGTTCCACAAGATTATTCGAATAGTATAATCGAACAATTTCAATTACAAAGTTCTGTTTTCATTTCAAATGAGCGATTATTCAGTTGCCTTTATGTACATATTAATTATCTCTATAATAATCTGGTAATAAAGCTTTCTGTTAATAGAAATTGGTCTGCTTGATTGTGCTGACCTAGTAAATTTGTGTACTTATCTTTTATAATGTAAAACTAAAACTATACTGTATATTACATGATAATATTGAAACATTGTTAGGACACTATTGCAATGATAAATAACTTTTTAATCAATAATATTTTTATTTCATAATTATTACTGTAATTAATAAAGTATAAATTGTATACGAACATCATAATGTGATAATTACTATCTACCTCTTGCATGGTTTATAATCTATATGTAGAGAAATATAATGTTCACAAAACTTCTTTTCAATTTTTAGCCACTGGAAGAGTAGCTATAATTATAGCTACTCTTCCAGTTTATGAAAATTATTTGGATCAAAGTTTTTATTATAATCTAAATTTTCTTTAAGAGAGAGAATTTTATAAAAATTTTAAATCAAAAATTCCCAAATCTATGTGAACTATAGATTTACACTCATGTCTTTCTTTCAACTGCTTTATTATTAACTTAAAGTACTAAAAACGACAATGCAACACTCCTCAGCAGTAGTTATATGTCTTTTATTGCTAATTACAAACATTTTTGGCTGCGTTAGTGGCCATCATCAGGTTTACAGACTCATATAACTGCTAATAGAACATAGAACAAAGAATACTTTTTAAATAATGAAAAACAACATCACTATGGTGACATTAAACATCGTGTAGCGCTCTATTGGTTAGGAGATACATTAGCAAAGTATAATGCACTTATTAATTATATATTATTTAAATTACCTAGTATTTCATTATTAATAAGTGCATTATACTTTGCCAATGTATCTCCTAACCAATAGAGCTCTACACGATGTTTAATGTTACTATAGTGATGTTGTTTTTCGTTATTCAAAAAGTATTCTATGTTCTATTAGCAGTTATATGAATCTGTAAACCTGATGATGGCAGCTAACACAGCCAAAAACGTTTGTAATTAGCAATAAAAGATGTATAACTACTACTGAGGAGTGCTGCATTGTCGTTTTTAGTTGCGTTTACATAAAGTTATGATGTCATATTGTTCCTAACTGAAAGGAAAACAATGCCACATGGAACAAAATCATACCAATAATATGACACTTAAGATCAGTGAACAATATACAAAAAATAAATCAAGTAAGATGAATTTTTAAATTTTATAAATCAATATCTTATATATACAAATTTTTGTCGCTTCCAATGTGAACTTTTAAAAAAAAATTTTATAAAAATCAACAAGTCTTACAGCAGGTACTTCTATTCAAAGAAAAAGACTTTTTGTCAAGAATACTTTTAGTCTTTAAGCCAGATTCAGTTAATATAACAGTTACATTAACTGAAGCTAGTTTAAAGACAAAGTGCTTTTTAATGAATAGTTTTTTCTCGAGTAAAAGCATCTGCTATGTAAGGCTTGTTGAATTTTTATAAGTATTTTTTCTGTAAGTCAATAGCTTATATTTTATTATAATACTTTCTTACCTTATTTATTTTTATTAATTTTAAAAATTCTATATAGAGTAGAAATAAACAATAATAATGCAATTCTTCTCAATTTTTAATAAAAACTTTGATAATATAAAAAAAATATATTGCTAATAGTATTGTTATATCTGCAAAATTCTGTTTATTCATATTATAATAAAAATCTTAAGTTATTTTATCATAAAATATTATGAGAAATTTTTTATATGAAGTTGAATTTATGTAAGTTTGGGAGAGGTTGTATTAATATAAAAGAAAATCTGATTTATATAAAATTTGATTTTTATTTCTCTAAGCATTACATAAGTTTTTTATACAAGATTCAAATATGATAGCAGTATGAGCATGAACTACTAGAATAATTAATTAAAAAAGAAAGAAAATTTTCATTTAAATGAATTCACTATCAACTTCAAATTAATTTATATTTACAATTCTAAATTAAAACAGAATTTGAATGCAAAACAAAAATATATATTAAAAATAGAATCTGAATTATTAATTTTGTATAAAAATAATTTTATAGTCTTTATACTAAGAGTTTTCCTGTAGAAAAATAGTCACATGATATTATAGCATTTTAATTCAGTTGCAACGAAGATGGAAATATTGCTTAGTTTTTTCCTATTAATCAATGTTGTTTAGTGACAGTTAACAGAAAGTCTGTTAGTTTAAATGCTTACCCTTATAATGTAGTAAAAATTTTTTATATATTATATTAAAATCTGATGATTATTTTTACTCAAATATTTATTCCATTTAATATTAAAATAATAATTTATTTTTATCGAATCATTTTCATTGATTTTATTTTATACATTACATATTGTAGGTAAAAATATTTTCACATTTTTTTATATGAAGTGATATGATAACTTTATTGATGAAATATGATAGTTCTGAAATGGACTGTTAATTAACATAAAATGATTATTTTATGTTAATTAATTAAGGGCTTTGATTATCAGATGGTGATAAATTATTGTACTGATTTATCAATATTTGAAATTTTCAATCTCTTATCAACTATACTAAATGATTGATTTTTTCTTTATAATAGAGTATATATAATTTGTATTTATACCAATTGCTTCAATAGTACATCTATAACTTTTTGACTGAAACAAAAGCTTTTGTTTAACTTTCTCATTTTTAAAATATCAATAAACATGATAATCGCTCCTTTTTGACAATGAATTGATTATCCACATTCTACACTCAAATTAGTCTCTTATCATAATTCAAAGACAATGACATGAAAACAAATAAAACTTACTATAGCTCTTTTATTGCTGACATAACAATTCACTAAGTACTCACTTCTTATTGATTTGGAAATCAATAAGAAGTGAGTACTTATTCTTAGCATATAGATTAAAGTTTAGAATTATTTATAAACAGTATACAATTATCTACTGGATCAATTTTTCTCCTTTTCCTTAAATTAATAAAGATAATGTAAAGATAATAGAATACCTTGATAAAACAGAATTTTTATTCATTGCATATAATCATTGTATGTTTAAACAAAATTTATAAATTACAATCTCTAACAAGGAGAGGTCTTCAAGTGGAATCCACTGATTTTGATTGAAACTTAATAGGATTGTAGAGTATGTCTTCCTGAATATAGTGATACCTCTTTTGCCGGCAGATGGTCAACCATTTTTGAGATATTGCAGATCAAAGTTTTAGACAAATGTTTAACTACAGTTTGGAATCACCGTACTAAATGAGTTGTCGTAGTCTTGTGGATATGCACTTTGTTACAGCGGTTCAGCCTGGGTTCGAATCATACTACAGACACATATAAATTTTTATTTATTTATTTATATGATATTTTATTATAACGAGAATAACTGAAAAATTGTCTTTTTTTATTGTTTTTTTGTCATTTTTAACAAATAGATCAAAATCTAGTAACTGTTAGTGAATCTCTATTCCCTTTTAAAGAACAAAATCTTTTATTATTTATTCTTACAACTTGTTATAATTTTATTAAC
>WUQG02407151.1:0-16726 GCA_011317285.2 Androctonus mauritanicus | reverse complement strand
AAATTTATTAATTTTGATATATGGGCCCTCTTACTTAGTAGGCTATATATAAGTGCATTTTTAGAAAATTTTCTTTCTTCTGATAACATTTAACTAGATATTATGAATTCGGTTTAGATTCTGTTTTATTTAATTATAGTTGATTACTTTTAACTTTAACATACTTCAAAATATAGGCTATCGTTCAGGCATTGTGAGTTGTCTACAGGAAATTTAAATATATAGGGCCTATACTACCTAGGCTAGCTATAAATCAGGAATGCACAGATCGCGGTCCTCTGTTGATTTGTTGGCGGCTCGCCTCACCTTGTGTTATTTTAACAAGTCATACAATCAACAAAATATTATTTGTACTTTTGAACAATGCATTTTCAAATAATATTTTTCTGATGTGAAATTATTTTTACACTGATTCAGATGATAATATTTTTAAACAATAAGAAAAAAATAATAATCATATTTATGATGATAAATATTTCTTTATTTTTATTGTATTTATATATGTGAAATATGTATAGTAATACTTCGACTTACGTAAATTCGGAGATACGTATTTCTCATCCTGCCCCCTCGCCCACTTATCTGTTTTATAATTGCATAGTGCATACATATGTATGTATATATTTCATTTGCTGATTTGTTAATTAAGAATCTAATTACAATTACATACTATAAACCTTTATAATTAGTTGTTTTCTTGGTAACAAAGAGCCAGTTAAGAACCTAATACATATGTATCTGAAATTAGATTTAGAAGTCTGTATGTATCCGGAGTTACGTAATTTTCGATTTACGTTATGCTTCCCCGTCTCACCTATTACGTAACTCTGCGATATTATTGTAATTTTTAAAAAATGCAAGCGAGCGGCAGTGCTACTTTGTGCTATACACACAAGGTAACACTGCCACTTAACAAAAATTTACAATCAATCTTGCGTTTGGCTATTACAAATGTCGAACCTAACATAAAAAAAAATTGTTAAATCAATGCAATACCATTAAGAATACCATGCATCCGATTAAAAATTCTTTGTTTAATTTTCATTATGTTGCTTTGTAACATAAATTTAATAAATATGATATGATATATAACTTTCGTAGTTCTTTGATGGCCCTTCTGTAAGCCACAGTGAATCTATGCGGCCTTTTGTCTTAACAAGTCTGTGCATTCCTGCTATAAATGATAATACATGATATATAAGTTAGCATTAGATTAATTAATGCAAAATAAAACTTCCATATTAACTAAAACACATTAAAATTGTATCTATTTAATTAAATTATATTAAATTTCTGGATTACTAGACCTATATTATTAATTGGACTACTATGAGGAAAAGAATTGTACACGTTTATCAGTATAAAATAAATTTAATGAATATTTTTCTTCAGTTTGCTATCTAGAATTGTTCTAGTTCACTATGTTAAAATTTGCACTAATAGAGACTGTTGAATAGATTCAATTTTGTTTAAAAAAACAACCAATTTATTACTTTCACCCCAAATAAAATAACTTTTCGGTAATTTTTGGTTCGTGGTTTAATTTATACGACTCATTTTTCACTTCAATTTTCCTCTCAGCCAGAACCGGCTGATAAATTTTAAACTGTGTGGGCAAAACTTAAACTTAGAAATATTAAATTACTTTCTCTCCTTCACCTCTTACATCTACTTCGTCCACGCTTTTTGGCCAGTTCCATTCTCGGACTGTAGTAGTTCAAATTTGAATCGATCGATCGCCATTTTCTTGTTTGCGAAAATTTTTCTTTGACCTCTCGCAATTGCAATTCGACAGGACGTTCCTAGTCGAATCGAAATGCCGAATGTTTACTTAACTGTACACACGTTTTGAATGCAAATAGCCAGTTAAAACTGATAAGATGGTGGACTACTATAATCTAGCGATGCGAAGACGATAAAATTTAAATTATTGGTTATCAAATAGATTAATCTCCGTTATAAAACGAGATTAAAAGAAAAAAATTTCGTTTAATTAAACCGATTAAATTCATATATTATCTAAACTTACATTTTATATAGTTTAACTTATAATTTAAATAGTTTATAGTAGTATTTTTTTTTTTTTTTATAAGTAAACTCTCATCTCGAGTATAAGACGAAAAATCAACAAATAGGTTAATAAAACAAAATAATTAAACCGAAAATCTTTGCAGATATCTATCATTAAATTGCTTTAATCGCTTAGAAAAGAAACATTTAAACAGTTCTCAGTTAACTTTTCATTCGTTTAAATAACCGAAAGTAAAAAAAAAAAAAAAATTAATTGCAATTTATTCGTTATCGTTAAAAATGGGATTTTTAAAATCTATTTAAATAATATAAAATGCTAAAAAATAGTGTTGATCGGAATCGAATTAATTCAGCAAATAATTAATTAAATTTTCTTTTGTATCGCAATCAACAGGAAGTATATCATTTATCAAATCAACTGATGAAATAAATTCGAAAAACCGGTATCGTTGATATTCTCTGTTGTTGTTGTTGTAGTCTGTCTTATACTAATGGAAGTTTGTTTGACAATATAATATTAATTTCGTAAAATAAATTGTAAAATAAATATTTAATCACGTTTATATTTGATATGAATTATACCCAGAATAAAAAACAAGCTTCAGACTGATAAAAAAAAATGTCTCGGTCGTGTATGTGAAAATTAAATTAGATAGCTATAATATACTTACAAAAAATAATAAAAGAATTATATATAAATTTTTAATCAATTAATTAATTAAATTTTAAATCTGATATCCGTTATTCTTCGTAGTAATATTTGAAATAATTCTTCATAAAAAAAGGCAGACTAAACTTGAAGCCATTCAACTTTAACAAGAAGATCACTCTTTTATTTTCTTTTTTTTAAATTAAAATAGTTAATTTCATGGTATGAAAAATTGCTTTTTCTTAATTCTTTCTGATGCAAATTCGTCTGGAGTTTTCTAATTCGATTGCAATGGAGCCAAGTTACTTAAAGATCAATCACATTGTTAAAAAATAAAAAAAGAAAAGAATCCATTCTGTTGTAATTACTTATCGGAGGAGGCACTTTTTAAAAATATTTCTTTTTTTTTTTAATATAAAATAACAGTAATAATAACGGAGAAAAATTATTTTGATATTTATTAAAACAGAAAAAATTCAATTCTGTTTGATATTTAAATTGTTTCGTAACAGAACAACAAGATTACGTTAATAAGCTTTACTATTTTTGGAACAAATAGCAGATTCGATTAATAAAAACTATAATTTTATTTTAACTGTGATTACCGTGTGCCTTTTGCAACTGATCGATAGTACGTAATAGAAAATTGTTCCAGAATTTTATATCAGATATTCTTAACAAGTTCATTGATCCATGTATATAAATCTATATGACAGGATGTAACCATTGAGGTTAAAGATCGCGCTATATTTCATTCTATTGGTTACATTTAAAGTAGGACTACTTTTAAATATCTTGCTCATCAGTAAATGAATAATTTTATATCTTTATTTCCGTACAAAATATATTGAACTCTTATTTATAGAGTCCAAAAGGACGTTTGGTTACCATACAGATTAAGATCCTTTCTTTCGTTTCTTATTCTTGTTTGGGCAGACAATAACAGCTCTTCTACCGTATTCATTGCAGGCCACAGAGAAGTAGAGAAGGACTTAAATCTCATAGCTGTATGCGACCCATGATCAAGATCAAAGACTATCTCATCAACTAAGAGGTCAATAACCTTTTCGGTACCGTAATATATCAGATAATAAGTTTTTCGGTAGTGTTCGAAAATAAATATATCTAATTTAGCAAAAATTCTGACCCACTTTGGTGAGAGGATGCTACAATTGGTATTTTAGTGAGGAGCGGCTACAATTAACGCTTTTTGTGCTGTTTAGAGAGATTTATAAAGCTGCGACTTTATTTAAAACATAATTTAGTTAATATATATATAATCACCAAACATGTTGCCAAAATTATTCGTTGGTATAGATAGGAATACGAATGACGCGAAGAGGAAGTTTACGCGAAGTTGTTCGGAAATGATACACAGACTTGTGATAAAAACACTTTCAACATGTTTTTTTTTTTTAAGTTAAATTGAATAAGGAAGAAATTTATTTTTTCAAATGTATATAGCTTGTTACCGAAGAGATTAAAGAAGTTTTAACTTGTTATAATATTAGAAAACACATAAGCTTAGCAGTTTTGTCCCGCAATTCCACATTATTAACTTAATTATTAATAATGTTAACATTAATAAACCTACAGATCTGAAAACAATAAATAATAATTAATTATTAAATGAGAAAAATTATATCATTTAACAAGTTTTAATAACAAAAAATATATGAGAAAATGAAAGACTTTCAGACAGAAGTAGTGGCGGACTGAACAGAGTGTCAACTTGCTTGATGGCAAATGAATCCTGTGAGTTCCCTGAAAAAATTTTTATAAAAATTAAATGATAGCATTATACTTGTGGGTGGGCCTCCTTTGTCTCCTGGCAACCAATATTTTTAATCCGCCACTGGACAGAAGAATCGGTAATATTTTTATCGAAAGGATGACAAATATCACTTCTTCATCCACTCTAACCATTTTCAAAGAATTATTTATTTCTAAAATATATGTAAGAATTTACAGAATAAATCTACGGATAAGTAAGAATAGTCCATAAATGAATATTTGTTATTATTCGAGGGAACGTTTTATGCTTGAATGGAAACAATTTCTCTAAAGAAATGTTCGTATAGTTTAAATTTATTCTCTCGGCATGCAATTTCTGCCATAGATTGATAAATTTATCAATATATATCTCATAAATATGCTAAAGATTTTCTAAAATGTGATACAAAATTTTCTGATGTCGTTTAAATGAGATCATTAAAATAATGGATAAGATGCAATGATAGTTATGGATCTAATATTCATAATAATGCAAATCTAATAGTTATTCAATTTTTTTCTTTTATTTGCACGAATAAAAGCGTGTCTTAAAGATCGCTTTATTTTCATTGTTTCTCACATCTAACATCCTGCTAGATTCGTTTCCATTGCTTTTCACGATTCATTTCCATTGCTTTCTGTTCCCATCCACAATACATCCTGGACAACTTCCCACCGCACTACTCTCTTTTTTTCCGTTTTTTTTTATTCACATCATTTTGCCATTTCAATCTTGGTCGTCTTTTTTCCTTTTTAACTTTTGTCTCGGGAGTTCTCTTTGCATCCTCTTCATATACAGTAACCTAGACAAGCTATTATCTTTTACTTTCCTCTAACGTTTTCTGCTTTAAGAGTTCATCCCCATTCTGAATATCTTTAATATATATATTTTTTAAATTCTCGTTTCTAGAGTTTAAGTTTTTCGTTCCATTATAGTCATCCTTCCTTTCCTTTTCTTTTTTATAAAAAAAAAATAGTTATTTTGTTTTCACCTTTACGCTTTCTTTAAAAACAATTTTATGCCCTTACGTAAAATATTATGAACAAGATTAAAAGATTAAAATGACTAACGATGATGGGAACGAAGCAATCAAAATTTACAAGTGTCAAGAAGCCGACTTATGGCAAAAGAAAAAAAAATATCCTGGAGATCTATGTTTCCAATCTCGTTAGAAGAGAAGAAATTATGAACAAGATATATGATAATGATGATAAATTATAAGAAATTATATCCTTACTTGTAATTTAGAGCGGCAATAAATTAAATGAGTTTACTTTTCCGAAAGTTTGCGCCATTTAAATGTTTGATATCCGAATTAAATTTTTTTAAGAATAAATGATTTGATTTACTTTAATATCGCGAGTTTATATTTAAAATTCAATAAATTCGATAATTTAAAATATATATATACAGCTACGAGATGCATAGCTTTCTTTAAAGGAGCGAAACTCCTAGTTGAGAGGTATCGCATTAACAGAAAATAAATCATTTTGGTTATTAAATGCGAACGAAATAAATCATGCAGCAATCGTTCTCATTTGTCGATTAGACTTTTAATATATTTTATGAATTTTCATTTATTTATAATTTATAACTCAAAAAAAAAAAAAAAAAAAAAACTGGCCGTTCAACGTATGAAGCAATATTCTTGGAACCAAGACTTTCGTGTATAAGGTTTGAATTTTTTGAAGAACAATTCTTGGAAATGGTTCAGTTCTATCGAAAAGAAAGAAAAAAAAAACTAAAATTTGTTAAAAAATTAATAATTTATTTTAATAAAAATATAAACGATTTGCAATTATGTAACTGAAAAAATTTATATACAAATTAGCATTTTCATTATTAAATATTTAAGTATCAACATAAAAATATATAGGCCTATATTTAAAATTTTAGCTCTTTTTATTTGTTTGCGTGTTTTACGTAGGAATGGTTAAATATTCGTGATAAATCGAATTAAATAAGAATTGGATCAAAATACACAATAAACTGATATTCTCTACACATGTAGAACTTGTATGAAATAAGTTGATTTATATATGCATACCGCATGAATATAAATGAACTTTAAGTTTCTAATTTGCATATTTATTCTGCTACATGCCAAAAAACCAACATGAAAATCTACCGCATTTACCTTAATTTACTATAAGGAAAAAAGCTTATTGTGTGTGAAAGCCTACGAAAAAGTAAACATTCTTAAAATTCTTAAAAGTTACGTGCTCAGTAGGCAATTAGGAAGATCTAAAAGTTGATTTTTCTGTTTTATTTCGCGTAACTTGCGCATATTTCAACCGATTATGATGAAATTTGACTGAAATTATGTTAAAAAATCAGCTTTCTGGCTAACAATACGTAAAATGCAATCATTAAACAAACTTCATATTTTTTAATATAACTGTTTTATTTTTAAACAGTTAAATTTTCATCTAAGTTACATTATTCAGTGTGGAATTATTGAAGAGATCTAACGGAATGTGAAGCACGTGTAACTAATATTTGCCAAGTGATTCAACAAAAAAAAAAAAAAAAGAAAAGAAAAGAAAGAGAGTGAGAGATTAAGAGCTGTAGAACGAATTTGGCCTATTTCCGAATCTACTCTGGTATTTTTCTAATTGAATTATGAGGAAACCATAAAAAAGCGTAATCAAAATGGGAAGTGGGAGTTCGGTGACAGTAGCCATCCCACCAGTAGTTGACCTTGAGCTTCATTACTCAACCGCGACTCAAAGCAACACCCCTAACAGACAGCCACCAAGGCTATAGGCCTGATAGCCGCTGCAAATCGCATACAATTGCCAGCCTTTTTTCTTTTTTTTTCTTCCCCTCTCTTCAAACAACCCGGCTATTGTATTTCAAAACTGAACAGGTTGTGACGCAAATTGCTATACAGTTGGTGTACCGCTTGAAGTGGTTTCTGTTCGGATAACAAAATTTAAAATTCCGAATCATTGAACGACGTAAAATAATTGTAAACAGGAAACAATTTAAAGTAAATTATTTTTTGAATATGTTCGCCAGTTTAGGTAAACTAACAGGCCGTTATAAAAAAGAAAAAGAAAAAAAAGGAATGAGGTCATTCTTTTCCTCCGACCAGTTTGGGTCTATACGCCTAGGTCCAAAGGACTAGTAGTGTGGTTTCGCCTGCACCACTGGAGATTGGGGGTTCGATCCGATGGGGAAAGCTCTTTGTCGGCAAACTCATAAATCAGAAAGAAACTCCCACCTTCGTCCTATCCGATCAATGTGACACTACGTGATTGACAATTGTGCACTGCTGGGTTTGTCTTCACTTCTCCCTCTTTCGCATCTCGCATATTAATTTTTATAAACTTATCTCTGCAACAATATTAAAAAGTTTCGTATTTAATTGGAAAATATATAATTTTCCTTAAAGCATGACGTTTTGCAATCAGAAACAATATCAAATCATTCTTTTTTTCAGTTATTAAATATTCAAAATGGTATTGTTTACGCTTATCCGCATTCAAACTGATAATATATTATAGCTTATTATGTTTAATAATCGCGTAAATGAGAATTTCCAACTGGAATTTTGTCAGATATTAAGATTTTTTAACTGTTTTAGACCATAGTTTCATAGTTTTGATATAATCGCAGTTGTCCTTAAAGTGCCGAATTGTCGACAATAATCGAGTGTTATGAATGCTTATTTTATTTTTCTAAGCAAATTTCATTCTTTTCTCATTCAATCAGTCCGAGGAGCGAGTAAATCCTAGTCTTTAATAATCCTATTTAGAACAAATCTATCTTAATAACATGATTGTATTTTTAATAACAGTTTTTATTAAGAAACATTTGCTTCATTCGAAAAACTTCATAAAGCTAATCATCGATGTTCTGCGTTAGAAATTCTGTTTATAACATTATAAAACCCGCTCTTTGCTCAAAAACTTTTTTGGCCATTTCAGTAGTTATTTTTAAACATCTATACATAAAATTAGCAAATAATTCTAAAAGTCAAAGGGTTTCGTGTTTTGAAGTACGGTATTTTAAAAGGATTATTCTATTTATTTAGAAAATTTATCTATATTTACATCATGTAATGGCATTTTCCACTCAAAAGTGTCTTTTGACAGCACAGAGATGTCATTTATTATCTTGTCCAAGAATCCTATATATCATATTCAGCATAGCTTAACGGAAATCAAACGTGGCTCCATCTAACGTTATCGAAAACAATTACAGCGATCAAATTGCTATTTGTATCAATCTAACATCTAAACTCGTCTATAAATTTTTGAACTGTGTAGGTGGTGAGCACATGAAAGTATAAAGGCTTTGTCGTCTTTATACTTCATATCAAAAACCATAAAAAAATAAATTTATGTAGAGATTTTCCAGTCTAATTACGAAAAGTATTTATTATAAATGGTCACTGTCATATAATATTAAAAAAAAAAAACCATAAAAATAACTAACTGAAAGGCATTTAGCTATAATAACATAATTTAAATATCTTACCTATAATTTTAAACAAAAAAAAAATAATTTTTTTGAGTAGGAATAAAAGTTTAATGTGGAAGTAGAAAAAAAGAAAGACATTTCTAAGTAATACATAATTATTCTTACATCTAAAAACTTGTCTTTGTTCTGAGTAATACAGTTAAATATCCACAGTTTCTTCTAAGAAACATGTCACGTAACTAATTTACTAACATGTCACTGACTTTTTTTTTTAAAATATATTAAAGGCTTCTTAAACGTTTTAAGTAGCATATAAACGATATGATTATGTTACTACGTTGGCATCTTCACCAAATTTCTATCCACTCTAAAATCTGTATCCCGTATTAATAACGTTATTTTTGGCATTTTTTTTCCTTTTAAAATTTTGGTCTTTTCCCGAAAATATCGATGGTAAATTAGGTTGTAAAAAGTAGCCCATATCCGTACAGGGAGCGGCAGAGCGAGAGAGAGGGTAAAGCTCCCCAGTTGCAGCCCTCATCTAGACATGTTAGGGGGAGTCTGGTTCTTTCCGCCAGACCGCATTTACTCGTAGAAAGCGATATTCATTCCACAAGAGGCTTGGTATAGCGCAATCATTCTAAAAAAAGGGAGAAATCCCGCTATTCTGAACTCAATTGGTATTGTTTCCGGTTTATTCCGACCCGAAATCAATCGTAGCTACAGTTTAATTATTAATACAACTTAGGCTCTGTCTTATGGGAGAGTTTATTGCGTATGTTATTGTTAATCGGGTTCTCATACAAAAAATTTCTAGAATTATATCGAAAATTATCATCAGAAAATGTCCACAATTAATTTCCTCAAGATTATCGTAGTTTCCCTTAGAGCATTTCTTGCGCTTTATCCTTTGCTATATACTCTTTATCTTGCAAATCTTTAAGAAATTGAGTAGCGCAAACTAGACTAATACAGGCCCTTCACTCAGAAAAGCCCTCAAACTTTACAAAATAAAAAAAAACTCGCAAGATTTTTGTAACGAATTAATGACGATTTGGAAGTTTTGCATAACCTAAAAGTGTTGCCATATTAATAGAGGGCCTTTTAAGGGCCTTAAAGTACTTGTTACGCCTACGGATAATATCAAAATATAAAACTAAATTATTAGAATGGATTTATATAATCAATACCATTCCGAAACACGCTGTTAAGTTTGCCTCCGAAATGTATTTAAATTGCGCCAATTAGCATATTGATTGTATGCAATTCACGCATGGAAATTAGTAGTAGAATTTTGTACCAGATCAAAGATAGGGTGAAATGTAATGGCTGCATAGGAGGCTAGTCAGAGAGGAGGCGCCAATCAAGGGAACGTTAAAATTATTACTCGCACATGGCGCCAGAAACATTTAGTGCGGGTCTGTGCCAACACATTTATCTGGATTACTTCAATACCATTAAAATTCGATAGCCGGTTTAATCGCCATTAAAAAACATATTCCAATTTAGTACGGAAATTTTTGTCTAAAAAATCAGATTTCCGAACAAACGTCGCTCCTGATCTTATATGCTAAGAGAATCGGTAATCTTATTAAGTATAGCCTTACTATTTCATGCTGTACGTGAAGTAATGACCTTGTGTAAAGGAAGCCAATAAAACTTTATAGGCTTATAAATCGAGTTAGCGTAATCCGAAAATGGTAGCATCTGTATAACTAAAGAATGACGTTCAGAAAATAAAAAATAAGAGATTTTTCTTATCGTTTAATTAATCAATTTTGCAAGTTGTGATTTTTAATTCGAGCAAATTTTATTAATAACAAATTATTATTATTATTATTATAAAATCGCTTTATATACATTTAGAATTTCGCATCGCTGAGATTTTTACGATTTTGAAAAAGTCAGTGGAAAAAATATGATAAACAATAAGCGATGTTTATTAATGTCACTTATAAAGCAATTGTAAAAAATATTATCAAGTGATTTTCAAATAATTCAAAATTAATCCTACTCCCGGACATTTTATGAAAACTGTAAGAAATATATTTAGCGAAATAATAAAATATTTTTGAATATTAAAAAAAAAGTTACAATTTTGAGAGACTAACATTTTCTACCGAAGAACATGCACATAAAAATGTAAGAACGAACGAGTCTTTGAAAGATTTTGAAGTATTTTTCCATCATTATGACTTTTTAAACTGTTAAGCATTTAATGGTTTAGTGTATTTGCAAGTAATGGAATTTAAAGGGGGAAAAATATGAATCTAAATCTTTCTGTCCGAATTAGAATTCGAGATGGATTTAATTCTTTGATGGGTATTCTTTAATGAATCCATAATATTTTTTATATTCTAAATTTATTAGAATATTCATTAATGTTTCTCTTCCATTATTTTTATATTAAAGTACTGTATCTATATTACTTTCGGCTACATTTATAATTCTACTTTCAATTACCGGAGAACTGCTTTCACTCAACAGGCTGGAGTTATTTCTTTCTAAGTGCTGCTAGGCAATTTTTCTTGAGAGAAAGAATTGGAGTTTTGTTTTTCTCATTTCTTTGTTTGCTTATCCTTGGCACTTTCTTCTCTTTTAGAGAACCTGAGTTATTTTCTGGCGATCGAAAAATTTCTTTTCCTATTTTCTACATATACCGTATACAAAACTGAACTTATCAGAATGTAGGCCTATATGCAAATAAGGAACGGAGCATCTATTGATATGGGTGGCAGAAAATGCCGCAAGTGAATCACTAAAAATATTTGCATCGTTCCGAAATGATTCAGGAATCGATCACGGTTTTTTCTTTATTTAAGAATATTTCTGAGGATATTTGAATTTTTGAGCGACTTTTTAAAGAAACTTTCGTATAAAGAACGAATAAAATCAATAATACATGCCTTAAATTACAAATCGATTAAAATAATCGATTTATAATTGATTTAAACTGTAATAGATTGTAAGATGACAATATTTGTGTTCATCTTCCTAGAACTCGTTTCATTAATAAAGCTAAAGGATGATAAAAAAATATATTGTTTAATTTAAATTTATTTTTTGATCTTGGAGTATTTATATAGTTAGAAAAATACAATAGTGGCTCCCTGCCAAAAAATCTACACTCTACTTCTCTCGTTTTTGGCCTCTACTACTTTATTTACACCAGCTGCGATAGGCAATATTTGAGCTTTCTCAGGAAAACTTAATGCTCTTAGGGAATCGCAAATAGTGCTTTCTTTGTAGAGATTAAAATTAACACCACATTGATCAGTAATTTTTAGAATTTTTTAGAATTTTCTACACAAATAATCAAAAATGATCCGGCAAAAATGGCTAAATTTGATGATAAACTCTTCGATCTGTTGAGATAAGCTCTTAAAATGCCTCAAGTCATTGATTAGCATGGACGATTTCTACAGTAAAGCTTTTCAATTTTTGTATATTCATTCCTAATTTAACTTCAAACATAAAGATCTAATATTCTAAAACATTTCATTATAAAAAAAAAAAAATGCAAGAATAGTTTATATTTTTCTTGTAGAATTGCGTCTAAAGCTATTTACTATTTGAAAAAATGATAAGCTCATGTAGCTTTCTTCCATTTATTTCTGTTAAAAGTCATAAGATAAAGCTATTTTATATTTCTCAAAAACTTGTCTCCTATCCCCACTTGACCTGGAAAACTTAAAAAAGGGTGCGCAGGTGACCTCGTGGCATTTCCTTGCCAGCACCTGCTTATTCTTTATGAGAGTTTCCGGGTCAAATAGAAACAAAGAACGAATTCTGGAGAGACATAAAATAAGTTTTCTGTCAATGTTTAGTCGAAAATAATTTTTTGGAAGAAAAGCTACGATTTGACACTATTTTTATATAACTTCTTTAGATGACAGACAGTTTTGACAGAAATCATTTTGAAAGGAAGTAACTAAGTTAGGAGATTTGATTCTTTCACGCATGAAGTATTTTTTGAAGCTTTCTCCAAGCTATATTCTACAAACTTTCTTTTATCAACAGGACAAAAGTCGATCGAGATTTTTTTTTTCGAACGATTACGCAAGTTTACCTTGATCTTTTGAATTTGGGCGGATGTTTAATATTGGAAATTCTATAATGGTTTTATTTATTTTAACTATTCTCGGAAAATCACTCGAGATGTACAAAAATAACATTAATAAAGAATGATATATAGAATAGCTCTAAATTACATTGCATGTAATCTAGACTTGATTCACTTCTGGTGAAAGATAATTACAAGAAGCGCAACTGTTTCTGCTATATTGATTAAGTCTTCATAGTATAAACAATCGTTCTAGAACTGTTTACACTAATTAAAGATAGGCAGAAAAATAAAAATTTATATTTTTTCATTTATTTAGAGCCCAGATATTTAAGGCAAGCCCTATTTTCTCATTTGAAATTTAATATTAATATAAATAGTTGGCTATATATTATAAGAAAACATCTTCACTACTTAGCCTATCACAAGACTAGTTTCTTAACTTCATATCTATTCACTAACGTTAACTACTTTCTGATTAATTCATCTACACATTTAAAACTTCGCACCATTTTTGGGGTAAGAATTTTTTTGCGAAAGTTCAGATATTGATAAAACTATAAACTTTCCAAATATCGGATAGCATCATGAAACATCATAATATCTTCGGGTACAGTATGTTTTACATTGCCGATGATAAGTTATAAAAAGTAGGCCTATTCACCTAATTTAACAACTAAATGATGGTTGAACTTATCGCAACGAATAAGAAAACAATCATCAATGAAAAAATTATAATATTATACATTGAATTATAATATAAAAATAAACTAACATATATGAATTGGCGGAAAATTATTCGGCTTGCTGATTCACTTTAGTGAGATTGGATTCGAAAGCACTCTAGTGAAGAATGATGACACATAATTTCGCATTTTACCAATTGTGAGAGATCAGCGTGAAGTTTTACGCACAAACCACTAGGACTACTAAGGTAGCACAAAATCTATTTGATAAACTACTGTAGTGTAAATAAAACTTTAAAAATGAGAACAGAATGTACTCAATTCTGTTCATATCGCGAATAATATCGTACAATTTTCCTATCTGGATCTAACAAAAATTTCTTTTTTTGTTTTTATTAACAGTGGCGTACCCAGAGACGGGTGAGGGGGACGGTCCTCCCCGGGCACCAAGCTGAATAGGGGGTCAAGAGCATGGAATATCATTACTATTTACCAGATATTTGTATAAAAATTTTTGTATAATTTTCAATTCTTAAAAATTATTTAAGAAAATGTAACTTATATTGAAAATTAAAACAGATGTTATTTTAGAGGGGAGAAGGGATCAAAAAATGTCGCTCCGGGTACCAAAGATTCTGGGTACGCCACTGTTTATTAATTAAAATTAAAACTAAAATTAATTATACAGGGTGCCCACGTTTCTGTGGACCAGGCATTTTTCTCGAAAACTATCGGGTATACGTGAAAACCGTAAAACACGTGTTCCTGTTACATTTTCCTTCCACGTTACAATACGTCATTAATATTTTTTTTATGCGCATCCTCTTGCGCAGCGCGTGCTTCAACTTGGTTTTTTAGAATGCAAGTGTATTATATTTATAACGGAATCTGATTCCGCCAATTTTTTGTAAAATTTTCGTGGTGAAATTATTTTCCTACGCCCGATATTTTCGGAGATATTCAGAAAGGCATAATATATATGCCTTTCTGAATGGAAAAGCATATATATATATATAAGCTTAAATGCTTTTAAGAAAGGATTTTTTTTTTATATTTGCAAAGTTTTACTTTTTCTCAGCATTTATAATTCAAATAAGAATTAAAATTGAAAAGCAGACAAATTTTTGTTCTAGAGATTTTTTTTAGAAAGGAATTTTTTTATTTTGTTCTTAAATCCTTAAAAAATTAATAATTAAATAATATATATTTGGAATAATATTTTGATATTAAAATAGCCTAAATCAAAATCTGGAATAATATAAAAATGATACCAATTTATGAAAAAGAACTGACGAAAAAACATAAAAGGCAAACTTAATTACTGCTGATTAGTTCGATACTACTGATTAATCCGATTAACTTCGATACTATAGATAAGTTTTTCTATCAATAATCAAGGTTTCTAAAATCATGCTAATCTTGCAATTCAAAATGTATTTTGAGCCTCAAGGATTTAGATTTAGGAATTAGAAAAATCGATATCGAAAATTCACTTTCTTAAAAGGAACAGAAAGATGTAACGGGCGCTTCTTATATTAATTTTATTTAGATTATAGCTTAAGATTAAACATTAATAGATTCTTTGCGAACTTTATTGATTTAAAAAACTAAAATAAACAATTCTGGAAAGATCGGCTACTTTCCGAAACTTTAAAGATAATTAAAATAATAATTAAAGATGAGCAATTTGTCATCAAAACTATTTTCGGTGGTATGATTTTTTTTAATTAAATTTATAAAAATCTATAAAATAATTGAATCTGAAGAAAAAATTAAAAATCTTAAGATTGGACTATCAAAGATTTTTAACTTTAGTTCCCGCTGTGATCTCCAGTAGGGAAAACAGAGAAATAGGAACATCCGCCATTTTTAAAATGATGTTAAGTTAATTAACCTTATTTCAAAATCTGTATTAAATAGTCCATAGCCCAAGACCATATAGAGGGACCAGCAGACCCATTTCGCATGGGATCCGGATCTAGAATGGCCCAAAAATTTAGTTTATTGATATTTTCGAAGTGAGACGGGATCCCCTCATTTAGTTCTCTTCTCACTTCTCTCAGACTCTATTGTAATCTAAATAAAGGATTAAAAGCTGTGACATCTCATTTACTCTTAATGAAGAACGTTCCTATTGAATTTATGAAAATCTATTAATTATCAAAAGTTATTAATGTGATAAACGTTCCCACTAGTAAATTTGATAATTAATAAATTAACTTACCGTCGTTTAACTTACAGATCTGAACTTTGTTTTCCTTTGTAAATTAAGTTAAAAAATCTTACTAATTAGGATATAATCTTTTATTTCTTAAACTGGCAAAGTCACCAGTAAGTAAAACAATGGAAGATAATTGCGTAGTTAGTAGGTTGTTTTTGAAATCTCTAAAAAAAAAGAGATTTCTTGTCGTTATGAGCTTTAATGACGGTGAATTTGGGGCAGTGTAGCGGGTTAAAGATCAAAATTTTTTTTTCAGTTTCACATCAGAGTTGGCAAATATGCAATTCGTATTTTTCAAAATTAGAATAAGACCTTTATCAGTTGGCATTAAGTCTTTAGACCAGTGGTTCTCAAACTTTTTGAAGTTGGAGCTCATTTAAAATTCTACAAGTAATTGTAGGCGCACTATATGCAAATTTCTGAGCAGTATGTTGTCACGTGACCAATAAATAATAATACGCCAAGAAATGATGTCTATATCAATCATCTCTAATCACGTGCCATTTCCCGTCTTTTCTCGGTAAAATGATTGACATCATTCGTGTTGAGAAAGAATCCACTCTAAGGGTGCCCACGTTTCTGTAGACCAGGCATTTTTCTCGAAAACTATCGAATATACGTGAAAACTGTAAAACACGTGTCCTGTTATATTTTCCTTCCACATTACAATCCGCCATTAATATTTTTTTCTGCGCATCCTCTTGCGCAGCGCGTGCTTCAACTTGGTTTTTTCGAATGGAAGTGTATTATTTTTATAACGGAATCTGATTCCGCCAATTTTTTGTGAAATTTCCGTGGTAAAATTATTTTCCTACGACCGATATTTTAGGAGATATTTAGGAATAAAGGCTCCATTGAGAAAGGCATAATTTCT
>WUQG02407150.1:0-42982 GCA_011317285.2 Androctonus mauritanicus | reverse complement strand
CTCTAGTTCTTCATAAAACCCAGTAAAGGCACTACCGTCTCAATTTTTCAACATGAAAAATTGATGTCATGCTTGCAACATGGAAGATTTTAAAAACACAATAATACATTCGTAAATTTTTGGATTCGGAGAAAGAACGATTTAAAGAAATTGCAGATAAAACTATTAAATTTTTAATGCAATTTTGCACCAAAGAAAAGAGATTTTTAACAATGTTATATTTAAAAAACAAATATAGAATAAAATTAATACTCGAGCCTAATTTACACTTATAGCTAACTTGTAAGTAACATAACGCCTGATATTAAAATATCGTGTTTGGCCAAACAAGCTCAAATTTCTCATTAATTTTAATTAAAAAGTTTTTTTATAATATTTTAATTGTTTTTTAATATAGTTTTTAAATAATTATTTTGGAAATGCTAGTAATAATAATAGATATTTTGTTTCTAAATAAATTAAATATTTAACTTTTATTACAGTAATTATGCTTTGGTTACCAAAAAAACTAAAATAAATACTTTTTATATGCCCACCTACTTTTTTTTATTTTGATGCCAAAAATTTTTATAAATGGTGGTGGTACGGAGAAATTTTGATATTCTTTGGATGGTACGCGGAATCCAAAAGGTTGAGAACCACTGGTTTAGAGCATTTTTATATGCTGTATTAACTTCCAGTAAGAAATTTTTACTGGAAGTTAATATATAGTCTAAAAATGCTATAAACGAAGAAGACATGTCGAGGCGAGCAATAATGTCTTCTTCGAGATCCAATGATCAATTCTGGACTTACTCTCCCAATGATGATCTCGCATATCCGATAATTCATGTTTGAGCACCATGACTTATCCCAGAATTCTTACCTTCAATTTCAGTCTTCCCAGTTAATATAATGACCCCATAATATCCAAATTCAGTACAAGTCTCAAGCAATACGCGACTTGTGTCTCAATATCTAGGGTATTTTTGATTCAAATATTCTTATATTACCCGTATAGATAGTAAATCAGTTGGCAAAGTTTGGCCCCATAAGTCAAAGGTCATGATAATATATAGGAAACAGATATACAATACATATAAAATTGAAAATACCAATTTAAATAAATTTTCCTTCATATTTTTAGTATATGAAGTACAATAATCATATAATGTAAAAATGTTAAAAATTTATAAATGTTTCTGCAGCATATTTATTTATAAATTATCTAACATTGATAATAATAATAACGAGATAGATAATTGACGTAGTTGACGAAACTTTTTAAGAATTTTTGGAATAATTCTAACTAAATCATGTGTGATATTTAAATCCTTAGAATAAATTTCTTTGGTTATTCAGATACATTGTAATTAAAGTCTTCTAATTAAAGTTTAAAGAGAATCGAGAAAAACATTCAGTAATTAGAATTTAAGAGAAAAGCGAACTTGTTAATTTGTAGTTGGTATTCTAAGCACTTTAACTTGATTATTACATCGAAACAAAACACAATTGTTAAAACAATGAAATTTTGTTTTGATATTCTGTCTGTCTACAATAATTGTCGTGCAATTGTTAGCAAAGTAACATTTACTTCGTATAACGTGCAATAATTATTAAGAAATAAAAGAGGAAAATAAGTGAAGAACACTCACTCCTTTCGCTTTAGTAATTGCTTTATCTATTCTCTTCTTAATTTTAGCAATTATTCCTACCCAAAACCTTCTTTTTTATTATTCAATCTTTCTAAGCTAAGCATCATTTTTTCTTTCGCATGCTCCAATTTGCATTTATCTCAAATAGAGAAACTTAAGCGGAATATTAATTTTTATTCTAAAATCCTCATATAACTTATGAGAGTTGTTTTTTTATAGAAATCTCAAAAAAACCTTTTTCTTTTAATTCTCCGACGGAGTTCGACATCTTAAGTAGGTCTGTATTAAAAATATGCTATTGGAGAAGTTTTACTGAAGAAGATCGACGTCTGTTTACAAGAATTAACAAAAAAGAAACCGCCAGTATTGCTAAAAAATCATATTTTAAAAGAATCTGGAAATTTCAACAGGAAAATATCATCAAGTTGCTCTTTAGGTAAAAATAAAAAATAGTGTAAAAAGCTATTGAATGCTATATACAATGGGACAACACTAATGGTGAGTTCCTGTCTTTGAAGTTGGCTACTCGTAGAAGAACAATCGTTTGACAAGGAGGAGGCGAAGAAGCTTTGAACTTAATAGGAAAGTGGTTTTCTTCGTCCTGAGTGGAAGAACCGCGCCCCAGAAACTTGTCACTTTGAGAACTGTGGTCTGCACAGTAAAGAAGAGTAGATGGGTATTGATTATTCCGTGAAACAACGGCAGTTGTTCAGTCGTCTTTCCTCTACTTGCTTGATTTATTACAGTCGGCAAACGTTCCAACAGACGGCCTCCGCCCCTGTTTTTTTAACTTTCTTTCTTCCATCTCAGTGTGAGAAGATTAGTAAGTAAAAGCCGACAGAAATCAGCGCACCTACAGAGAGACAAATGGTAAAATCGCTCCTACAATACCGGCATTTCTTTTTTCTTTTATCCAGAAGATAATATCTATGTTCTTCTTTTATCAATAAAACCAAACGAAATATTTAAATGTGGTAACGAGAACCCGAATAAAATGTTTCTTTCTTTGATTCCTTTGCGTATCTTCCCTTCATTTTATAAATTTAAGCCGAATTTTATACTGTTTTTTTATATTAAAATGTCGTTTATTAATCTGGCTAATTCGCTTTGTATGTAAATTATAATAGAAATACTCGGCTTTGAACCGCATTAAGTTTCATTAGGATCGATGGAGATAAGAAAAATTTGACGACAATATCCAAAAACAATGCCTGGAATTCTCTTAGCAGATTGCTTTTCTTTCTTACATTTCACTTACAACATAAAATTACCAGCGACGACAGAAAGCTACGCTTTCGCTTTCCCGTTTCAATCGTCTTTGTATTACGAGTTTTATTTTTTCCCCCTTAAGCAATGACAGATTCCTATCCTTTATTGTCCTAGATTCGTCGTCGAAGATAATAAACTGCTTCATTTTATCGTCGACAATCTCGCAGTTCTACAATAATAACATAATATACATCGTTTCCAATTAGTTTAACATCTAACTTTAAAAACCAAATTTTCTTAAATTCTTTGCTAATGGAATAAGTTAGTCTCTTATAAATATTTGTGGAAAAATTTGTGTATAAAAATGATATTTTTATAAAACATATTCTTCCAACGAAATAAATGAATAAAAACATATATAACGCGACTGCGACATAACCATAATCAATACTAGAAATTTGGCCAGAAGCTGACGAAATTATAAAAGTTTAATACTTTAAAATAAGTAAAAAGTATGATTAGTCTATCGGTAACTTTAGCTAAACAAGTAATGACGCTATTTAAACATTAATTTATGAAAAACTTTTTCAAAACTTTCGCTATCTTTATTACGTCTAAAAAAACATTGGTAACTTTTACTCGGCTAGAGCAGTGGGATTTAAAAGTTATAAAATCGTAGGAAATGAATCAGGAATTTTTGGATACTTTTTATAACATCGGAAATGTCGATGATATATATTTTTTTTTTCAAGATTACATTTTCAAATGGTTATTATAATTTTTTTTTTTTAATACAGTATTTACTTTAAAAATATATTTTAAATTAGAATATTTTTAATATACATGGGTTGTTCTAGACAAAATTCGATAAAAATGTTTGGAAAAGGTAAACACTTATATACATAAGTTAATTTTGAAAAGAATAAGTTTATATTTCTCGAAATAAAATTAAATACAGTATATTCGCGTTTTAATTTTCATTCCACACGCGTTGTCGGACTCGATTTGCATCTTTTTAAATGAAGATAAATGTTTTAATTTGTCAGAAATATTAAATCCAAAAGTGCTTCTTTTAAATCGCGTTTTCACTTTCATTTTATTTAGTTTAATATGGCTACCATCCGATGATAAATCCATAATTGTCTAGAAATATCATTTATTCAATTTTTACTGTTTTATTAAGATTCGGTTTAAATTATGCTTATAAATTTTTTTATATAAAAACATCCAACTTTTTTTTATACGATTTAAATGCATTATCGATAATTTAGTGGAAAATAAATAAATAATTGAATTTTTAATTCTATTATTCTCAATACGGTTTAAAAATATATATTTTAATACGAGAGATGAAGAGCGTTTTTTGGTTTTTCATTTTAAGTCAAGTTTTTATGTAAATTTTTGTTAAAAAAATAAAAGATGGGGGTGTTTTTAAAGACAAAATAAAAATCTTTTTCATTGGAAAAGTAATAATAGATGGAATAAATTTATTCCCATAAGTACAGCAGTTTTGATTCAATAGTTTAGAAACATGCAAAACAGCAGTATAATCTAACTGGCCAGCAACAAGTTTATCAAACCGAGAACAAATAAGCTAATATTTTATATTGCTTCAGTCGATGGTTAGAGAATAAAAAGAAAACAACCGAATGAGAACAGTAAAAGAAAATCAAATAGCGAACTGACAACAAATTGCCAAAGCGGACATCTGCATAATGTCGTTTTGCAGGATTTACTGCATGAAAGATGTACGCCGTTAACAAGGCAATGTATAACGGCCGGAAAACAGGCAATTCCTTTCAAAAATTGATTACTAAATCTCAAAAAGTGTACAGAAAGAATGAAATTTTCTGTTGGGATGGTGGCGACAAGAATAACAAAAATAATAATTCTTCCTAAGCGGGAACTATACATACAGAGTAGCCCTTTTTTTTTTAACCTAGGCTAGCTAATCGATATTTTTAAAATGAAAGGTAATTTTTGAGAAGAGTAATGAATGCAAATTCCTCTCGGATATATATTGTTGTTATTTTTAGGTCGAAATGACTCGCTCGGCTTTTTTACGAGTGTAGCCTACGACGCGCTCACCTTCATTTTAGATTTATATAAGTCGATAGGAGGTTCTTCGAGTATTATCTTTTGTTTTAAAATTAGCGCGGTCTCCAGTTGGTAATTTATGCCTGTTCATATTTACCTCTTGCCAATTTATTATTACTATATTCTGAACTTTGGATTTTCTATTTGCTTCTGCATAGTTTTAGATAAGAACAAAATTCTCATCCTTTTACTGTATTCATCTTCTAACACTTTTATCGTTGATTAAAAGTTTATCCGAATTTTTCAAAAATTTCCAAGCTATATCTTTTGACTATCGAACTTTAAAATAGTAATTGCTTGTTTTCCTTCCTAAACATATACAGTTTTATCGTAATAAACGAAAAATAAGCTTCTTTGATCAAACCGTTTTATTTTATTTAGAAAGAAAAATTTTAAGAAAAATATTTTTTAGCAGATTAAAAATGTATGGTTTACATTAAGCATTAGCTTCTGTTGCGGACGTGTTAAAAGCGTCACGCCTGTTCCCATTTTATTAGTATGATTTCCATAGGACACATTCGGTATGCAGGTTCATTGGAAAGACTTCTTCACTGGTCTTTGAAAAAATATCGATCAGCGGATAACACGAACGTAGCAATTTTTCTTTGTGAGTCAAAGTTTGCACGTCGCACTCGCAACCTTAAGAATTTCGTGTCTATTCCTTTGCCAAGTAGTTTCGACAGGTCGTCTTAGATATTTTTGATGGTGGGTTAAAGTTAGCTTTTACAGACAGGAAAAGTTTTTGTTTGACGTTTACCTGATGGAAACGAACGAAATTCTTTAAGTGTCGAAACTAGACTTTTTTCTGCAATATGCAAATATAGAAAAATCCATTTGCTTTTAGAATGTATCAGACTAGATGGAAGAAGAAGAATAACAACATTTCTCAAAATGTATATCGGTTTATAAAAAGAACTTTTACATCGAAGTAGAAGCCTAATATGTGATTCTATTAAGATAATGTTTTCTAAACTTTGGGTATACAGGTATACATTTTCTTAAAATGTGTCGCTATCGATAAAATAACAAAACACAAATACAAATTCGTCGCTAGTTTCGGATTTATAATACGATTTAGTGGATTACGGTTATACACCCGCATTATAATAATGCGAGTTACGAGTATGAATTGCGTGACCACGTAATCGTTCTAGATGGTGTATAACTCATAGTTATTAGTTACAATTATCTGCATCTTAAGACTTCAGCCGCTGTTTGTTTCGCTTATATTTACCCAGAAACACCATTTCGACATTATAGGTTAGCTTACATTAATATAATAGATATCATGTAAGCATTCTGAACTAAGGATTTAATACGCCATGTTTATATGAAATAATCGTAAACATTGTTTACTAAAACCTTCAATTCGGAATAATTATCTTCCTTAATAACGAAAGAACTGAATAAATTTTACTTTCTAATTTGATTTAAACAGCATTTCTAAAATTAATATAATTATGTTTTGAGCCGAAAATGTATATCATTAACTTTTATCAAACGTTTCTTTCTTAAGAGTAATAATTATTTTAAATAAATATCAAATAACATTTTGTTCTAAAATAGTGTGGTATTACTAAGAAATAGTTAATTAAAATGCAAATTTAAGATTTTAATTAGAAATTTGATCCGTTTCTGTTATAGTCGATATATAATGACGCTATTCAAAAATATATATACTGTATATCTTAGAAATAAATTTTTAAAAAACACCACACGTCCAGGAAAATTTCTATTAGCACGTATTTTTTTGAATAACAAATCGTAAAATTCGAGATAAAGAATAGAAATTTAATAAATAATTAATCACAGTTATAAGTTATCCGAAAGAATGTTTGTTTACTTTGCTTCCACAAACAAAACTTTCCGAATCAGAATCTTCAACAAACAAATAAGCTTACCTAATATAATATTTACATAATTTATATTATGACATGAAAATATTATGTAAATATTTTAAAATATATAAACCTATGTTTGTTCTACCATACGCGCATAATGAATTTTCTTTTATTTATGCAAATTCAAATAATAAATACATTATAATGTAATTATTTCTATTATTAGACTTACATTTTTATGTAAATAAAAATTTAATATTTTAAAAACTGTTTTCATCGAATATCCGTTATTTTTAGATGAGGTACAAAGGTGAAAACTCTTTAAACTAATATAAAACGAAAGTTTGAAGAAAATTTTTATTTTGCGACGTTTATTAGGCGCGACTGAGAAAATATAACTGTAATTAAAAGCGTAAAGTGACAAGAATTGCTAAGAAAGAAGGAATATTTGTCGATTTATTAAAGTTAAAATAGTTGTCTCTTAAGAAGTAATAACTACTAATAAGAAAAAATAGTTCTCTTTTATTGTTAGATATAATGTAATAAAAACCTGTTGTTTGATGAACTTTGGACTTAGATAACAATTTTCTTTACTTCTCTAATAAACCCTAACAAGTACAGAATTTCCAGACACTTGATACGTTTCTAAAAGAATAGAAGAAATTAATCCCTCCGAAGAATTTACCAATTAATGAAAAATCATTATTGCAATTATTTATTATATGTTGCAGTACTTTCCAGATGACTTTTACTTTAAATTTACTCAAAATGCCAGCTTATTTTTTATTGTTATAACTACTGATTATACATTATCATTTATTCAAATTTGCTTATGAAAGATTTATATTTTTATCGATTTTATCACACGCAGGCAAAAGTACATGTAGTAAATATTTAACGCCCGAAGTACCCGCAACACACTGTAGAGTGTACACAGATACTGAATATTTTTATTCTTTTATATTCATATGGTGATTATTGCAATATGTAAGCTTATTAATGTGTAAATATACAAAAGTTGTTGGCAGTTCAGGAAGTATTACACACATTTCGACTATCTACGAATATCTGAGAGTTTTTATTGAAAAATAATATTTTAAATGGTTACACAAATATTAAGCCAGTTTTTACCAGAGAAAATAGCTAAAGGGAAGAAAAACATGAATTCCACGGCTAAATATTTTTCTATATGTTGTTTATCTTTTGTTTATATTTCATGAGAAACATGTACGAAAATGTAACGAGTTGATAAATTATACAGATTCAATATGAAGAATATAGAATAATGAATAAATGAAAAGTGAAAAGCAATATTGGTAGAGTCTTTTTAGAAATTTGGATAATTCATAGTATTCTTCTGGTTTTAAAACTTATAAAAAGTAACAAAAATGAGCGCAATACAAATTATATAAGCGAAAATGTTTATTGGAGAAACTAATTTCAGTTTCAACTATGGCTCTGTTCTTTTCGAAAATGGCCTTCTATCCTGACAGGGGAATTTATGTTTTTGTATGTCATTCTAATAAATTTATAACTCATTGTAACGAAGTTTATGAATTTATGCCAAACACAAGCGTGATATGGCTCGTTTGTCGAGTGATGAAAAAGAGTTATGAAAAAGTGATTAAGGATCTAAAGGTGATCTCAGTCTTCAAGATTTTTCTATGCGAATTCATAAAAAATCTGGTTTGTGATGTATCGTTACCAAATAAAATGAAAAATTTGAAACCTATGAAAAGTGAATCCTTAGTAAAAATTCAGGCATTATACATATGACAAGAGAATAATGACAATTTAATGTTTCTAGAAATACAATGGTGACCGAGAAGAATTTCTTATTTAAAACTGAAATTATATCGCTGCTTTTTTTTCTTGGATATTTAACTTATTTTTCTGTTATAGTTATATCTTTTTTATAATAAAGTTTTGAAACCGGAAAAAAACACTTACAAATCATCGTGTATTGAATTGTATTCATAGTTTTATGCAGTGTTGAGAAGATACGACATAAAAATATGATAAATTTATTTTGGATCAGTAAAATGAATGTATAATCATTACAATAACATAAAATTGACCGATAACATGGTATTATTTTCGTTTCAGTGCTGGCAGTCGAGATCAGAAGATTTTCTGTGCCAAGGTATGTGGAGAACGGAACAGAAGATTCTGTGATTTTAGACTGTGAATACGTCTACAACGAGAACGACTTCAGGCTGGTGGTAAAATGGTTCTTCAACGAAAACTTGGAGCCCGTGTACCAATGGATACCAGAACTGAAGATGCGACACACATCGGGAATACTTCAGGGTCGGTTAGATCTGGATTTCAGCGTAAACACGGTCGACGCTTATTCTCGTTACAGAGCTCTGAAGGTCTTGGATCCAACAACAGAGCTGAGTGGAAAATACACTTGTCTAGTGACATCACTAGCGGGACAAGACTCTCGGGAACAAAACATGACAGTTTACGGTGAGTCCCATGACGCGTGGCAAGTATTTGATGGAAGCAACCGATTAGAGGTGAAAGGACGATGCTTGCAGTTTACATAGCAAATTTCAGACTTGTAAAACTAACAGCGATTCGTGTCAAACAAAGAATTGAATTTCCTCCAGTTTCTTCATCTTGTTGGGAGAAACGAAACCGGATTCTGCTTAGTTTGGCTGCAACTTCTATTCTTAGATTTCTTTTCAGTTAAAGTACATTTCAAACGTGAGCTAGAATCGTCTTACTGTGTACTTTTCGCATCTCTTATTCGCATTTCGAATCGTTTCAAAAAATTCAACAGCGCGTTATACAAATAACGATATTGCAAATTTTCTGCTATTGGCTATCCTAGCTAATTCTGCTTTTTCTTTTTTTTTAACATTTATTTTTTTTTTTTTTGTCGCCACTACGTCTCGCTCGCTTAATAATTAAATAATTATTCGTTGTTTATTTGCATAACATATATTGCTTTATACAGATTTTTCTTCCTAGCGTGTTTAATATATTTCTATGCAAACAAACAAAAAAGATAATTACCAAGCGATGGTAAATA
This sequence comes from Androctonus mauritanicus, assembly GCA_011317285.2. NCBI lineage: Eukaryota > Metazoa > Arthropoda > Arachnida > Scorpiones > Buthidae > Androctonus > Androctonus mauritanicus. Next base: position 33,161 of record WUQG02407150.1, on the reverse strand, counting down.
TTGAAATTTTAAATAAATACCTAAAGAAAAATCTCATCTTTAACGGCTCGGCATATTTATTTTAGTCTGCGAAAGAAATATAGAATTAATTATAAAAAAAATTATCTGACGTTTCGTTTTAAAGTCAAATTTAATAATTTTCCTTAATGATTTTTTGAAAAAATGACCTATAAATATTTTTATTGTTTTTATTATAAATGAAGCCATATAATTTTAATTTTTATCATACGTAATAATTAATAAATGAGTAATCATTCTCTAATCAAAAGAATATAAACTTTTTGAAATGCTGTTAATTAACATTTTAACGAGAAAACATTAGGCCAAAATTTATTTTATTAAATTAAGTTTAGATGATAGTATTAGCTAATTAACCATTATTCATTTTAGTTCCAGCCAAACAAATGGAATTAACGTACAGCAGAACTGTTAAAAGTGTAAACGTAAGCTGCCAAGCTTCGGGCATGTTTCCCAAACCCAAGCTAATTTTGTACAAGATGCTTCCGTACTTAAGTAGTCCAGCAGTGGTACAAGACGTAAGGACGGCCGTCAGCATGGACAATGTCACTTACGACGTACAACTGCATCGAAGTTTTGGCTATTCGGAATTATCTTCGGACGGTGCCACCACATTCGAGTGTGTTGTAGAGATACCTGGTACGAATTACAATAAAAGAAAGTCCATTATATATTACGCCAGTAAGTAATTATAAAATAATACTTTTTGGTTAAATTCTCATTATTTTTCTGTAAACTGTATCTTAACCTTTTTAATATTTAAATTTATAAGAAGAATATAGTCTTCATTCGATATTAATGATTCTAAACTAAAATTAACATTTAAATGATTTCTCTTTCTGTTCAAATAACACTGCAGAAAAGAGTTATTTACAGGGGCAATCACCGCATTTTTCTCCTTTTCTACTTGTAACTTTCTCAATTATTTTCATTACTCTAATGAAAATATATATATATTAATAATAAGGATATTTTATCATATGATGAAATAAAAATTATACTTCTTTTAAATAATTCGAATAATATGACCGAATGGATTGTACATATTTAAAATTTCTCTACACAGTACTTGTAAAATTTATAAAAGAATATCAGAACTAAAATACCAGCCAGATACAAAAAAAAATTAAGTTTAATATACTAGGCAATCGATGGAATACTTATGATAAATAACGAGGCCAACGTTTAATCTAGTAAAAGTATAGATATCTCATATTATGAAGACATAAACAGAAAAAGAAAGTAATGACAAGCCTAGAGAACCAGAGAAAAACTGATATTATATGAGTAAACATAAATCAAGCGATGGCATTTAAATATCTTAGAGGAATGATTAATAATCATGGAGTAACAGAAAACAAGAATATTAAAAAAATAATAATAATAAACGAAAAACTAATAATACTCCGTGGTGCCTAAATACAGCTATTTACAATATTAAAATACGTATTAATAATAAGTAGAATTGAAATGTCTAAAATTTAAAAAAATGCATTTACAAGTTAAATGAATAATTTAAGGAAAACAGAGAAAAAAGGATATTAGATAATGTAGGGAAAGAACAAGAATTACCGAGAACATAAATGAATGTATACATGACAGAAGATTGGAACGGAATAAACGTATCGACAGAATGAGTAAAGATAGAATGGTAAAGGAAATTAAGGATTGGAAACCAACGATGGGGAACGATTGGAAGATCTTCAGAGAAACGAAAAGATTGTTTCCAAGAAACATTATGGCCACCTAACACCAAAATAAAAACAGGACAAGTTTATTAAAGAATAAATAGGTTTATCCAATCACACAATGGGCATAAAATTTCTTTTCGTGTGTGATTTCCATATAGCAACCATCAAAAGAGGAGGGAAATTGTTATAAGCGTATATAGAGAGATGAAATAAATCAAATACGTTACAAAAAAAAACACACAATAATAATATAGCTTATTGAAGCGCATTTATGACCGAAACGACGTTATCAGAGTTACCGAAGAAGGAACTATTATTCAAATTATTTTCATTAGATGGTTTCAAAGAAAATAAATGGATGAATTATTTCGATTTTGTGTAAATCTTTAGTCGAGAATCTGACAAAATAAAAAAAAAGAAAAATTATAATAATAAATTAATAATATGCGTATGGAAAACTCATACATTTCCGAATTCGTTTAGATTAGACAAAGTAATAAATCAAAGTTCTTGCTTCACTTCTTTTTTATGAGAAGCATTGAATATTCATATCTCTAGCGAATAATGTTTTTAAAACGCTCACTTGTCATTACAGTTATTAATTATGAAGACGTTACATTTTCGCAGAGACTTTTGCATATCGAATGCCTTTAAAAGCTCTTATAGCTGCTTGTTCTAGAGAAAAATGCCGAGTTTCTCTTTGAAGTCTTTTACTAAGCTGCTCAAATAATAGGATTTTTATAAGTGACCATCCTTTTTAAGTTTCAATTAAAGGAAATTAGCATAAATTAAAATTCTAGAAGGAAAAATAAAACGGTAAAGAACACCCGAATCGGCAAACAACAAATATCTCCTTTGTTATAAAAAGAAAAAACGCAATATTTCAAAACTAAGATTATTTGGGAATTTGTTTACCGTCAGACAAGTATAATTAAGTAGTTGTAAAATCCGTGTTTGTTGGTAGAGTCCATCAATTGAGGTTGTCTACGAGTCTAGCCAGACCCGGTCAGGCTGATACATTATCTAATCAAAGAAAAACAGTACAGATGCCAAAGTAATTAAAACAAATCGCTCTTCCCTCTCATCATTATTTATGCGTTTGGTAAGAAGCGCTAATTGTCTAAGCAGTGTGCGTGTAGTTTGTCTCTTTATTTTTTCTCTCGTTAAACTTAAAAGAAAAGATCTAATTAGAAACTGCACGAGTATGATCTAAACGCAGATTAAAACCGGCGTCTAGTCAAATGGCAAATGGTGATGAGAAAAGGAGAGAGATATATTGCTCATTTCCGAAAGTACTTTACTCTTTTGGCCAATGGTTGCTGGCATGGACAGAGTTGTGCACTTCTTTATCGTATCTTAAGAAAATCTCTTTTCTTTTCGCTTATTGACATCTCGCTATCAAAAATGAAAAGTTTGTCTAACTGGTTCGAAAGCTTCCGATTAAAGGAGATTAAAGTTCAACTAATTTGTTTGCCATAACGCACCTGACACATCTTATACAACAGGAGGCGATTGTTTAGAAAATCTTAGGTTATTCTAGTCTCAGGCAGTATTAATTCGTGGGCACTCTTTCTAGATTACACTTTCGGACTACTCGGTCTTAAAGGATTTACTGGTCGTAAATTTTAATCTAGCCATCCCAGATGTATTGAGAGGAGATAAATTGTTGAACTCTTCTAATTTGTTATTTTGTAATATATCGTTGTAATTTTCTTTATTTTATCCATCTAATCGAAGTCACTTACTTTTTAAAAATTGCAAAGAATTTGGCAGATAGCATCTTAATTGCTCCACTCTTACGTTTAAGCCGCATTTTACAGTTTGACGCCAACTCGATAAAATTACTTGCTGGCAAATTTTTATTTTCGTAAACAAAGGTGTAAAAATTTGTATTCGAATTTTTACCTCTTATTGCTTCGGTTTCGTCCTGTTTTATTCGTTTTTCCTAATTAAAATCAAAAGTGTTTTGCCAAAAATCCGAATATTAAAGCCGATAATTAAATTTAAACTTAATCTTACTCTATTTCTTACACCAGCTCAAACTGAATTAAAAATAATGTCGTTGCACATTTTTTATAAGATGGGCTAACCAATTTAAATTTAGAAAAGAAATGATTATGAATAGCAAAATGCTGTTTCAAAGTAGATTCCAATTAAGCGTTACTAAATGCACTTTTTTTAATTTCTAAAATGCGGCGTAAGATCTAATTATTTACTTTTGAATTCCGAAAATGTAGCTTTTTTTTTTTCCTGAAGTATACAAGTTTCTTAATTCTTTTAATTAGAATATCTTTGATCCTTAAAGATGGCCAAATGAATAAATTATTAACTTCAATTGATAAAAGTTTTCGACATAATTTGATTTTTATAAATTAGATTCTTTCGTTAAAATATTCGAATCTACCAATTTAATTACACAACTTAAAGATTTTTATAAACTTTTGACATAACATCAATAGAAATTTTTAATCATACATACGCATTTTCCACAGAAGCTAGTAGAGCCAAGCATTTATAGTCGGAAGATTATACTGTTCATATTTTTTTTTTATTGAGGCTATTATCAATTTTTAATTAATTTGTAAATATTTTAAATTAACAAACCTACTAGAGGCTTTTCGAGCATTTACCATTTATCCAAAGATTTTACTAGAATTAAATTTGTTAAAAAGTTGTAGAATGTTTAAATATATAGGCAGATTAATTAATTTACTTTACGTGTAGATAAAAATTTCACTACTTGTTTTGTATTTATCCGTAAATTATTTCCAAATAATAAAATATGCCTAATTGGACAGGGCTATAACATATTTAAAGTTCGATCATTCATAATTATTCTCTATTCCCTGGTTTCTTTAATTAATTATCTATATTTAACTCGAGAAAAATTAAATTATAACTATATATAAATATGTTCTATAGGACTTATTAAGACAGCGACTTTCAAATTTATGCATTAAATTTAGTTTATTTACGCCGCAAAGCAGCCGACATTTTTGTAAATATTAAGGTAAACTAATCTAGAAACTTGCTATAATCAGATATACATCAAGAATGAGTAACTAGAGCATTAACTGAATCTATTTAATGCTACTCTTAGTTTATTCTTTGCTTATTAAGTCCAATTTTATTCCAACTTTCGTTGTTATCTCATTAATTATCTAAAATTCAAAATTCGCTCCGTTGCTTTTCACTACTTCACTCCAACATTTTTAAACCGACTTGGAGATGAAAATAAATCTTTGTTTTGGTTATCAACGGTAAGAAATCATGCTCTTATTAACAGAAGAATTTTATTTATATAAAGATTTAAACGGTAATTATTTAAGTTTATCTTAAAAGTTTTATTTCCATAAGAAAATATTCGACTGGTTTAATTTTTATTATTTTTCATAGATTTATTTATAAACAAGAAAAGTTTCGGTAAATACCCTTTTGTTTCTTATAAAAACATTAATAAAATTTACATTTACTATTAAAAATAATGTTAAATGATCTTTAAGCATTTCTTACGAAAGAAGAAAGAGCTTTCTTTTGTATTATTCCACATTTAAATTTTTTCTGCTTTCTTTCAATATATATTTTTTGGCAATATATTAAATTCTTTCGAGCAAGAAAGTTCCATTATGCATTAAAGAATTCTTATAGATCTCCAAACTTTCATTTATGTTTTTATGTTTTATAAACAATAAATCTACAGCCAAGCTTTTTATTTTTTTTTTTTTGTCCAGATACAACTATGCTACTTTATTCTCTGATTACCCATTATTATAGTTTGGAAGATTAGCGATAATTTTCTTTGTAGTTTGATGTTTGACCAATAGAAAGCAAAATATAAAAATTCGAGACATGGAAAAATAATTATCAGAAAATAAATAAAGAAACAATAATTAAGGATAAATTTTTGCAAAAATTCGGAGAGAGATATATTAAAATAATAAAAAATTAATTTTAACATAGATTTCGCCCCCAGTAATTAGATCTTGTGCAATGTGAGTTTTTAATAATTTAAACGAGGTAAAATTAAACAAAAGTAAGACACAACAAGTTAACCAATTTTAAATATGTTGCAGAAAAAAAATTTTTTTAACGTGCTTCTTAGTAATTATTATTAACTTAAATCTATTCAGTAATTTATTCGCCCGCAGCTAAATATCATTAAGAAAGTTGATAAATTTTTCCCATAAATTCCTTCAAGAGATCATTTTAATTTTATGGTTATAAGAAATACTGTATATTTAATTTTTTTTTATCGTGTAGTCAAAATATGTAAACGTTTAAGGCTTTTACTAGTTATATATATTAACAGAAATGGCGAAGTTCTTAGATTTTCTTTTTTATCCGGATAAAATTTTACTAATTGGAAAACTTAAAAAATAAAGAAAAAAGAAATTTAATTGGATAAAAATTTTTTTAAAGTTTATTCGTATAAATAAACAAGAAAGGGGAAAAATTTAATTAAAGAAATGTTATTCCGAAAAAGAAAAAAAAAAAAATGCATGAAACACAATTTGCTATGTTTTATTCAGGACAACAAGAAGAACAATATGTGAACAAGTGCAATAATTTCCGAAAAAGAATAAAAAAAAAAAAAAAGTCGACACGAATAAGTAATTTTGTTTCTAATAGACTGATTTTATTCATATTCACGCAAAATTGAACAGGGAATAACATTAAAAAATTTACTATTGAAAAACATACGTTTTAGTTCTATCAAAAAAGAAGTCTTTGTTTCTTTTCGCTAAGGTAAACAGAAATAGTAAATTCAATTGAATTTTTTAAAATAATAAGCAAAATTTTATACCGAAATTTGGATTTGTGAAAAATAAATAAATCGAAATAAATAATTTATGATCAAAAAGATAGCTTATTAAATTTTGTTACTACTGATTCGTTAATGACTCCGATATTTTCTTACTTTCCAATTCATTCCTGTTTAGAATAATTATGTTTACTCCGAATTTTGAATTAGATATTTCTTTAACCGAGAGAGATCTTAAATGAAAACATATTTACCAATTTTGTTTTAAGAAATGCAATTTTTTTTGATATTTAAAATTATATATACAGTTGAAATGTTTACAATTTTTTTTTGTATTATCTTTAAGTAATCCTAAAGAATTTTTAAAAGTGGTATGCATTTTTTTTTCTTTCAATTAAGCAGTTTAATCCAAAAAATATTTTTGGTTTTAGTTTACTTTTTTAAAAATGTTTATTTAAAATTATAATTTCAATATAGATGTACATATTTAAATATATATATATATATATATTATAAATTTTTAGATTCGATTTTTATATATAAAAGTCTAATCTAAAAATTAAAATCGATTTAAATCCATAAGAATTCTTTTTTTATATATAAACATTTTAATAAAATAAATATTAATCTTCATTATTTTTTATTAACTAGAGCTTAACTTCATGACAGAAAAAAAAAAAAAAAAATATTTATATAACGTTTTCCTCATCGAAAGTGATATATATCATTATAAATCATGATATAAGATAATAAATATTGGATTTATAAGAGATTAAATTGGAAAAGTATAACATATCCTCCTCGAAAAATATAATAAATATAAATTATATTTTTAATTTAAAAAATTACATTTATAAAATATATATTATTAGAGGTAAACAGATATATATATATATATACATATACTGTATATACTAGAAACAAACTTTGTGGTATTAAAGTGTTATGTTATCAAGGTTGCTTTAATTAGTAAAAGTTTAGTTAGAGTAGTGGTTCTCAACCTTTTTTCTGCTGAGGAACACATTTTAATATTTTAAAATTTGGCGGCACACCTAAATATTTTAAATAATAATAATTTAGATTTAACAACGAATTTTTATTTAACATATTATTATATTTATGACATTCAGATTACAGACATACTCATACACGTGATCACTAAATGGCGGCCCTTATTAAGTTATAGCGCCCCCTGCGGATTTTGTCTTTTTAGAGAAACTATAATTTTAATTTAATTTTTATTCCTTATTTTTTAAATTATGAATAACGACAAAAAATTTTGGTTATGGCAGAAATTCCATAGTTAGATTTTTCTAACGATACCTTATTTATAAGAATCGGTACAGTGGTTCGACTGCAAAAGGAATATCCAGCCAACCACGTTTCACTGTTTATATATATGATTCATACAATTACATACATACAATTCATTAATTAATTTTTCGCGGCACACTAGTGTGCCGCGGCGTGGTGATTGAGAATCACTGCGTTAGAGTATTGTAAAATAAATTTGGGGAAGTAGAATTTTTCACTAACAAATGTAAATTATTATATTTAATAAAATAGAATTAATTCCTGATTACATCTAATAATTGAGAATAGGACTTAAAGAAAAATTTTCCATATTTTTTAGTACGGAAAATTGTTTAATTTTAACTACTTATTAAAATCTCGATTATAATATGCATTATTTTAAAATATCTTTGAATTATGTCAACTACCATTCTTTTTAATTTATATAATTGCTTTGTATCATTTTGTTTTAAAGATATATTTCAACAATTTGCTATTTATGGCCGAGATAATTATAATTTTTAGAGAAACCATTCACTTACATTCAATCTTCAAATAAACTGGCGATATTTTATATTAATTTATTACTTACCAGTTAGATTTTTATGAGTGTCAAATATTGTGAAGTCACAAAAATTACATACTAGTTACTATATACGTATTATTTTTAAGTATTTTTTGGGAACAGTCTTTCGTATCAAGGTCTGTTTTCTTATTATTCGTTCAATTTTTAAGCAGTTGATGGAGAAATGAATTCAAAGATTTTCGATTTTGTGATATTTATGAAGTTCCCAGATAAGAAAAAATGGAAGATAGAACTTACTGTTTTAATAATATTGCAAATTTAGTTCAAATACACATTTAATTTATCCTATTTTATATTTTATTTCTATAATTTAGCCCATGTGCGATCAGCATTTGTTTGGAGCATTTACAATGATTAACGAACTGGCATCAAACGGAAAAGTTGTATCTAGATATTTTCGAATTTTTTAAAATAATACGGCTCGCTATTAATATCGTGTTTATCTCTCTTCTTTAGTCCAAGACCATTTCTAAAAGTCATTGTTTTTATTTTTCAGAATTGATGATTAAAGAGTTAGCGGCAGCGTAGTTACGGAGGAGACTTAATTTGCACTGTTTACCTAGAACTGTTTTTGGAGAAGAAAGTTATGTCTTCAGCAAATTGTGTCCCGAGGATTCCTGGTTATTAATGATGAGAAAACGGGAATGAATCGTTGTCTGTTTTAGTAAGAATGTCTGTAAGGTCATTAATGAAAATATTGAATAATATTGGATTACTTGCGGGATTCCTCGAGGTTGACTGAGCATCGTGGCAGTAAATTTTGATATTTAGTTGTTCTTTACAACTGCAATCACATTATGTGAAAATAAATTATATAGACCGTATTTAAGACAAATTTATAACTTGTATTGTAATATTTTTAGTTTATGCGTAAGAAGAAAATTTTCATTTTCGAAATATTTCGAGTAGTCAACAAATATCAATAGTATTCTTGTTCTATCCTGTTTATAAATTAGTTAGTAAAGAATTTTGGATAGATGTATATTTGAGAAAATTATTTGAATGTTAAGATTTTCTAGTCATCGTGTTCTTGGAACTAGATCAGTACAGAAAATATTTTTAAAGATAATATAATTATGGACGATTCCTGGTCATTTTTCTCATAAATAATTTGTAACAAGTTTCTTCCTTTATATATAGTATTGGAACGAAATATTTTTATATTCTTTAACAATATTATATTCAAGATTTAATTTAGAGATAAATTTTGCTATTAATTTATCAACATTAAAGGGAAAATTTAGAAGTAGATCGTATGATTATTTGATGATTCTATATCTATATTGCAATACAATCAATAGCTCCAGTCTTCCGACATAAGAATGAGAAATAAAACTGAAAAGATATTCTTAGTTTAATATATGGAATATTTAATTTCAATACATGCTGATTTTAATTTTCACATATTTTCTTCTTATTAAAAACATACTCCAAATTCCTTAATCTTTAATTGCTGTCAAATATTCTTAGTAGTATTATTTATCTTTTCGTTTTGTTCAACGCGATATAATTAATAGAAATAGTTAATGTTTTATAGCTATGTTTTAAAAAAAATAACTACTAGTTTCGGAAAGAACTAATCACTACTTTTCTAACAAATCTTTTATTTTGAAATGACTAAAGTTAAGGGATTAAAATATTATCATCAAAATCAACTTTAATGACATAAACTATGCTAAATGTCATAAAGATCTATTAAAGAGTTCCGTATAGTTATGTGGTTATTATTATTATATATTAGCTGGAATACCAAATGCTGCTTAGTAATATTTAAATAAAATTAATTTATATAAATAATAACCTAAGTATATTAGCCTTTAAATTGTAGGAGCAATGCAAGTAAGCCATATATTACCTCTCTTTAACGCTTAGCGCCATCTGGTGTCAACGATATAAAATAAAAACCTTAATATTTAAATCTACAGGTTAATTCTATCACTCATCACTTTTTTATCTTTATTACAGGGTAGCCATAGAAGATTTGAATGAATGTCCAGATTTTAAACGAATGAATCTACAGGATTAATTAACTTTACTTCAAATTCGATTGTAATAGACTGACCATCTGTTAGATTTTATATAAATTAATCAAATATTCCAAAAATTACTAGGAAGAAATCTTTGAAATTTGAATATCTGCTCTTTTTGAACAAATGCAGATAAAGGCTTAATTGATGTGTCATCGAAATCATGTTCGATGTCACGATTACCTCCTTAGATTTCGTAAAAATCTAGTAAATAACATAGAATATACTAAGAGAATATTTCAGAAGTTTGAACATTCGCTATTTTTAAGTGATTGTATTTAGAGAGTCAATAATGCGACTTAGAACTGATCTTTAACGATAAAACATCACTATAGATTTCATGACATCTACTGATAAGTTTAGAAGTTATTAGAAGAGGCTACACAGACAAACAGCGTGGTGCGACGAGCATAAGCTTTATTTTAATTTCCTAAAGTAGGCTAATAATAAAAAAAAATGTGATGAGTAACCTTATTTCATTTCATTATAGAGTAAAATTAAATTATTTACTTAAACTGGTGAATTTTTTATATTTGATATAATTAGATTGTCACTGATTGAAGATATTATTGGCTCAATATTTCCATATTATCAATTTTGGGACTGTGGCATTGAAATCTTCTAATGAAATTATATTCAGTACTATAAAAATTACGAAATTAATTATTATTATTATTATTGAGCAGATTAATAAACTAATATTATTTCAGATTCCTCAGATTTTTTTTATTTCAGTTAATGTGATAATTTACATTTGAACATTGGTGAAAATTGTTTTATCCATCAATTTAGTAACAACAAGTATCCTATTTTGAGTAGATCAACTATGATTAATTACTGTTAATTTAAACTTATCGCCTTACTAGAATAACTAGGTATGTGAAAAATTTTCCTAATGTTACTGGTAGTTGTGATTTTAGTTGGGTCCAGTCCGGTCAAACTGCAGCTATCAGTAGCATCAGAAAAATTTTTCACATACCTAGTTATTCTAGTAAGACGATAAGTTTAAATTAGTAGTAATCAATCACTGTTGATCTCCACATAATCAGTTTATGTGTTGCTACCAAACTGATGAATAAAGCTGTGCAAACTTATTCCTATAAAAAAATTCTACCATAAATTTACCATTTATCTAAACTGAGGACGGTCAAATACAGGTAAAGAACAGTCCATTTACAGTTAAGAGGCCAGAAATACCTCTTTATCTGTAAATGGACCAATAATAAAATTCCGTTTTTCAATTATTATTAAGTTGAATTTTCTTATTCTCAATTTACTCTGGGTTGAAGAGATTGTCTAATGCGCATTTGAAAGTAGAAGTCATCCACTATTCCCCAGGAATAAAGTAATAAATAAAATTCGCCACTTTTCGATCAAATTTATATCAGATTTCCTAGTCTTCATTTTATTGTTTTTGTTGTTTATAAAAATATATATATATATTTTCTCGTTTTTAGTATTCTCCGTTTTGATGCTAAAATAATTTTTTCATGAAAACGTCGATCAAAATTTAGATGTTTGATGATAAAATAATTAAAACTTTAAATATTCGAGTTACAAATTTTTCTACTTTACTGTTATAATTGGTGTGTTCGAGAGATAAAGTTTTTGATATCGTTTGTAAATTCGTTTCCCCGATTACCAGGATTATTGATTGCGGGAAATTTTTATCTGAGATATCCAGAGTCAGAGAGATCGCTTCTGGGAGTTTTGCTGTCTGAGTTTGAGATAGAATTGAGATTTCCTTTAAACTTTATAAAAAAAAAAGAAAATTGAATTGACTTCTAAAAAGGATTTAGTTCATTTATTATGTTGACTGTGAAACTGCAGAAAAACTTTCTTCTTTCAATTAATAGAATGTCGTTTTTTAATCGGTCTTCTGCAGATTTTTTTGTGTTTATTAATGTAAGAGAGACAAAATTTTTTGTTATTTGATCTTTGATAGAGATTAGTTCTCAGATTAAATTTGAATTATACCACGCATTAGCTTTTATGTCCAAAAGCTGCAGAATTTGTTTTTAACATCGAGAGAAACTAAAGAATAATATAAAAATATCAGTAAATTTTTTACCGATGATAAATAAGATCATGGCTTTTTTAAATAAAAATCTTTCAAATGTGATAAATCATTCACGTCAGACAAATATTTACGGAATGAGAAAAATTTTTAATTTTGAATCTTATAAATAAATCACGTAAAGATTTTAAATTAGTAATTATGTAATTTTTATCAAATGGAACCATGGTATAAAATTCGAAAGCTTTGTAATATTTTGTTCTTGAGATATTTTTCAGATAACCTGACAGACAACCACACATAAAAGTAATTTTATAGACCATCGTTGCAAAATATATCTGAAATAACTATAATGTCATTCAGGTGTGTAATTTTAGAAATATCGGTATTTTAATGTTTCGGATGGTAACCATTCTCGTTTCTAACGGCCGCCATCTTGTCACCAGACACGCGAGTCTAAAAATTATTAGGTAACGTGGTTTGAATACTAAGGAAAGATTCCTTAAAATTTGATTGCACAGCCATGTTCACTTCTCCAGATGTCTGAAGAAGAACAAATGAATAAATGAATACGCCTAACCAATTTTTATAAAAAAGTGGATTAAAAATGCATCCAAATAGTTACTCTATTTAATGATATGGATCATTATACAATGAGATGGCCATACCGTGGTTGTTGAAGAATATTAACAGTTATCATAAAGTACGCTCTGATGGAATTAAATCAATTCAATTTTAATTATTGAATTTGGAACAAATGGTAGAATTAATATTAGTCGATAATTTTGAAAATTTAGTTCTTATTTAAACCATAATAATGAGGAAATTTGTTATATTTCCAGTATGAAAAGAGAGAGTTTTACATCTTGTATATGAAAATTGGACTCATCTATCCGAAACGCATTACGTTTCTACCTAGACAAAATAATCTTGGATAAATTTTGCTTTAGAGAAAATAATTGAAGTCTTGACTCGAGCTGATAAAGATATCGATATTTTTCGTATGGTTAAAGGTTTGAATTCTGTTCATTTTTGGAATTTGGTACAGAGATCCCGAAAAAATAGCGGTAGGTCGAAGTGTGAATGGCTAGAAAGCGCGATAAATCGGGATTGGCACTGACAAGAACAAGATAACAGTATTTATAGTCTGGATTTTTGGAGATAGTGGCATAGTATATAATATAATCTATAAGATTGATAGCATTACTAAGAAAATTGTATAGTTATACATTAGAATGTGAAGAGCCGATAGGTAACCAATAAATATTAATCTGTCTGGCAATAAAGTTGGCTAAAATATTTATTTTATGAAATAAAAATTTCATGGTAGTTTTATTTAAGAAGCGAAATAATAAAATCAAATCTTATTTCCACTTTTAAACGATTATTTTATCGATCTCGATTAAATTTTAAATGCCATCTAACGTTTATAAAATATTCAACACATTTTTCTTTCAAGATAAACAAATATTCCTTTAAGTACGAAATTAAATTTAATATTTTTCAAATTAAAAGAAAAATCCTCCAATGAAAAAGATAAATAAAAATTTTTCAAAATGGAGAAATTCGAAAGGAATTCCAATTTGATTAAAAATGTTTAATGTTGACAATTAGCATCCGATAATTTAATTTATGAAAATAATAAAATATTCACATAAAACAGTAAATTTAATTTTGTTTAATTTTTAATCGAGTTTTCTATACGCCATAATAGCATTATCTATATCTATATATATATATACTAGAATTTTTTTCTCATCAAATATCGATTCTACAGCGAGATAAGTCTAATTGAAATTTGTGTAGAGCAAATTTACCACTCTTAAAAGCTATTAGTTACTAAAAAGATAGATATAGTTCGAGCTAGAAATTCTCAAAATACCAGCCAAAAGTCCATACATAACATAGTTTTTTAAAAACTTTCTTACAACTTAAAGGCTTAGAGGCATGGCTGTCTCATTCGGAGTAACGTTAAAAGCGTAGTAGCGATTGATCAAATGCACAAAAACTAACACCTTTCAATGGCAACCGGATAGATAAAAGATCAAAGTACCTTTCTATGTACTCGTTCTCAAAATTACAAAAAATGGACCGGTTCTCCCCATATTTTATGGCTTAGATTATCCTCAGTAACTATAAAATCGCATTAATGGGTAATCGATTTACCGAGGTTTAAATTAAACAAAAAAAAAAAAAAATGCCTATGCAGTATTTTTACACAAATTTATACATTATCGATGATACTATTTATTTATAAACCGTGGTTTTTATATCTAGAAAAAATACGGAAAATATACATTAATTATTTAATTGAATATTTTTTGGCTTTGGATGATTAATAACGCCGAGATAAGTGCGGCCTTTATATATCTGATATAAAATAAGTCAGTAGTTGTTTTTAAAGATATATTTTACTTTTTAAAAATATAGTAAACATCCACTTTAATGGAGAATTAAATTTCTTACCTTAGTGTTACGTCCGACTTTGAATTTTACACGCTTTAAATTTTGATATAAAGTTTAAAATATGACACTTTCTCCAGACGGTAATGGGCTCTGTTCTAGATTCTGAACCACAAATTTCTCGATGCATTATCTACTTTAACAGCCTACTTACTTATCTGCTTGGTAATGATATAGTAGACCTTTCGATAATCCGTTCCTACGTAAATTACTCTCGTTTGTACTTATTTGTTCCAGTTCTAGTTAATTTTAATAATATGTAATTTTATATCCGCTTTTGTTGCATAAAATGCCACCTGATTCTAATGTAACCATATCTTTACTTGGCCAAGATGTTCTAGAAATATCTTTTTATTTTTCCTCCCCCTCCTTAATTCAGAAGCATCGCATTTCTTCGCTAGTTTTATACAGTAAATGCGTAAGATAAAACTTTTGTTCTTCCTTTAGTCAACTTAATGTAGATTTAATTCGTAGTTTTTCTTATTTTTTTAAATTTTTACAGAAATGATAATGTTGATAGTCTTTTTAATGTATAAGAAAATAAATAAAACCGAGCTATTAAATATGTCTGCAGAAATATCCATGTAAATAAATTTTAATTAAAGACGTACGCGATATTTAATTGGATTACAAAACTATTTTCCAGATATCAAAAAAAAAGTTGATTGCCGCCATTTCGCTATATGTGCTTCCATCTACCGATAAATTTTGTAAATTTTCAAAATACATTAAACATTTATAATGAAGTCAAACTTTAAATAATAATAAATAACAGATATAGCTCCGACAATATATAAATCATGCATGCATATAAACAAAACGTTAACAGAAAGTAATAGTATTTTTTTCTTTTAAGAATTCTTCAAAATTGAATCCATAATCTCGTATAACGAGACTTTTCCACCATTTGATTGCATTCGTTTTAAATTATTCATATTCCATATAAACAACAACAAAACTTATGAATATTTAAATCGTATCATATACAATTCTATTTTGTATGCGACCATAAAATGCAATTTGTAGGTTTTTTTTTCGGCCGCATCTGCCATTCTCCACCAAATAATAAAATATATTGCAGCCGCCATAACATCGTTTGAATGTCAAATAGATTTATTGAATTGAAGTATTACTCTGGTCAGAAAAATTATATAATTCATAAAGAGAAAAAGTTTTTTCCGTGTTTTGTTTTTATGATAAAATTCGATAGTATGTGTTTAATATGAGAACACATTTATGTGGGAAGAATATAGTCCCGCTAACTTAATTTCTTGCTAGTTTAGTTGTCTCCGCTATTGTCTAAATTACTGTAGACTCGAAGAGTATGAAATTCATTCTCTCTAGTTACTCGTTGCGTATGACATTCTTTAACTATAAAGGAGAGCGAGAGAATTTGGGATTACGATACTATAAGGCTTCGAATTGTAGTTTCTGTAGCTGGCATTTGGTTTTCGGTTAAATATTATACGACCACGAGTAAACTGTTTTCCGAAACCTCCACAGATAGATGCCATAGAAGAATGCATTCACAATTAGGATCTGTATACTTCAAACGGCTTAAGAAAGAAATCTGTGAGAAAAATTGCATTTTTGTTCGGTTTCCAGTTAGAGCTGGAGGTGATGTTCCTGGTAGTGCGCTACATCGATACTGGTAGAATAATTTCATTACCAATACACGCTTGTGGTCACTCATCAGCCATATTGTTGTAAGGCCACGCATCACTAAGCAAAATGCTCGAGTCTACATACGTTAACCGGCATCGTCGCTTCGATGATGAAATTTAGAATTACAATCTCTTTCTATCAAACCACTTCTGCATCTGTTGCTTTATGTAGATTCCAATCGGAATTTCCATCGATTTTTCTCTTATTCCATACTAACTTGGAAGTAGTGGAGGTTTATTTACCTCCATTGTTCATTAAAAGTACTAACAAGTAAGATCGACCGAGTGTTGTAGACAAAAACAGACACGTATTTTATCAGGAAATAACTCTTTCTATGGAAATTCAATAACATAATCACGTCGTCGGCCGGATGACGTTTACCACCACTTGGCACATTGAAAATTCAAAAATTCTGAATCTGCGAGTATTTTTTTTCATAGTCTTCTTTTATGTTGGATTAACTATTACCGGGGAAAGTATAAACTCCGAGACACTTGCAAATTTTTTGGAAAATGTGTAGTAACAACAATTATTATACCATATTTCTCCACAACATATTAACTATGAAAGAAGTTGATTTGTTAATATAGAGTGTATGGCTCGGCTTGCGTGGAAAATCGAGTTAAAAAAGGAGAGAGAAAAAAAAGATTTTCCATCTAAACTCCTTTTCAATATTCTGTACTTCTCCATTTTTTATCCAAATATATATATAACTGCATGACCCGCGTGGCTGAAAATTATCGGATAAATGTATATCAACGTCGTTCTAATGGTTTAAAATTCCATTAAGTAATTTTTAAGCATTAAATTAAACGTCCAGCAGGACGAAATAGTTACGCTTTAATGCATTCCTGTATCATATATTATTTAAACGACCGAAAGGACATTATACAGCGAAACTTTAAAAATTTCATTTATTATCCATCAATCCATTCCCAAATTGAATTAAATGGATTTTTAGTTTAATCCATAAAATTGAATTTATTCTTTTAGTTGGCGTGGCATTCCCGAGATGGAGCCACTTTCGACGTTTCGTTTAAATTTTCTTTTAATGTAATTAAATGTAATTAACTTAATGAATGTGTTTAATAGTAGTGATTTAATTAATCTACTCAATTAATTCCTTGTTTTTTACTTAAATTAATCTATCTAAGCGTCGTTTAGCCATTTAAATCTTTAAGTTAAAAATTAAAGGTTTAAATAGTGTAGTTAAATATTATAAATTATATTTCAATTAAAATTAAACTAATTACGAGAAATTATAATTAAGCTAGCGTAGAAATAACACTTCTAATGGCTGCCAAATCTCTTAAACGAGAATATTACTTAGAATTGAGAAGGTTTGTGTATAATTCCATAAAAGAAAGCTTGTTTTACCTTTGATAAAGGATTCTCTAGAGAGAGCACATTTCGCTGGTAGAGAAATCATCTACTCAGAAAATTATCTGTTCTTATCAAAGATATAAACCTTTCTGGCAGTAATTCGGAGTTTATTTTCTTCTTATGTTCTTTTCTCAGCGCAGAAAAGATGAAGAAATGCCACGGCTTTTACTCTTAAAAACGTCAACAAATTTAATAAATTGGAAATGTTGCCGCGATATATTACAGATGGCGCCACTATCGATATAAAAATTCTTAAATTTATTAAAAAATTCAATTAAATTTTTGAACGCCAATACGCTCGTAATTATTTTAAATATTTAATTTATTATTATCTAACTGGGTATCTGTTTTAAAATAATTAATCGGTAATGATTTAAAATAATGTGTAATAAATTAAAAACTGGTTAACAGATGGCGCCACGCGCGTGTCAGCTAGAAAGTTTATCTTCTATAAGTGGGGATATAGTATGTTATTTTCGGCATTTCTTGGTGAGTAAATATTAGAAAATTTTGTCATTTACGCGTAAATTTATTACAGCGTTTAATTAAAAAGGTGGGCAGTGTGGCGGATAGGATCGAATCGAAATGTGTGTCCAAATGCATTGATCGGGCGAAGAATACAGGGAAGAAAAACTATGGATAAGAAGAGTTAGTAGCTGCAACTAGAATATTTCTTTGTTGTCGCCTTTTTGACAGGAATGGTCAGTTAGGCAGCGATGTCCAGCTGTTGCTAACTAAGGACCAAATCAATTCGACTTATGGCCAATGTCTCTATAAATCTACAGGCGTGTGACGAAAGCACGACTTCTATAGGCCACTATTATCGTTACAACAAACTGCTTCTGTTCTCAATTCTCTCCTTCAGCTATTTTGCACCGTTATAGACCTATACATCCTGAGTTAGTGATTTGTAACATTTTCTTTAGACGTCACCGAAAATTCGGTGTACGTCAGCGATTGTAACTTGTAATTACTGATAGTTCGGTACTAAATTGTACAAGTGTACGTCATTAGGAATTACGGGGAGCTCTATTTTTGCCTCTCTCTGTGACAGTACATTTGTTCTTTAAGATAAATGCTTCCTCCGGTGTTTGCTGTTCTCTAGAGGATAGAACAGTCGAGTCCATTTACTGGTCACCGTTAGAGTTTTCTGAAAAGTTTAATGGTCATCGCTAGAAAGAAAAATAAGGAAAAGTAAAGAGGAAGGAAAAAAAACCTTCTAAAATAACGGAGTAAGGTTAGATTTCGATGATTTTTTTCCTTCTCCTCTCTTTTCTAGACATTAAGTTTAATAAATAACAAAAAAATTTCTAGAAACCGAATATGGAAAGAAATATTTAGAAATTTCCTGCTAGGAATGGATCTAAGTTAAAATTTCGATTTTGTTGAACTTCTCCATAGAATTATCAATTAATTTCTGTGTGTTTAATTAGTATCAAAATGTAGAAAATCGATACTCTTTCCGGTATCGATATATTTTTAGTGGTGTTAAAAATCGGTAAGTGTCCGAGTATGGCCGTTTTTAAGTCAATGAAAAGCTCGAATTTCTGCCATATTGTCTTAAAGATTGAAATAACGGGCGAATAAAATCACTATCCGAGGAAATTCGAGCGTATAAAATGGCCAGTTTCCAAATGATTTACAATGGTAGAGTTAAAAAGCGGGAGTTACGGGGAATCGCATTACCTGGTGTAACACGTATAACAGCTAGGTTGGAGTAAATTTGCTTGGTTAAACGCATTAACAATAAGTTGTTGTGGGAGATTTATCTGAATCATTTCCGCTTAATCCACTCCAAAAGATAATCCCCGGGAGTAAGAAATCTTCATCAAATGTTTCGCTTAAGTCCGGATGCGATTACTTGGGTTTCCGATTCGCATCAGAATCCTCAACAGTATACCCAACTTTATATATAAATAGCCGTAGTATATTTATTTGAGACGGAAAGAAATTATTATTATAGCAGAACGGATATAATCACGCTGGCTTTCTTATTATCGTAACCAGGAAAGAGATAGAAAATTTGGAGTAGTGGTGGATGTGCGTTATCTTCCGGATCGACTTCACATAATCTCAGTTTTACTTACTATATTGTTGATCTCTTGGACAAACTCTTCTCTATTGTGTTTCTACTTTTGTTTGTTGAAGTATACTCTTTTCTTTCGGATTTATTCTTTCAATCGCCTTCCAGATTGAAGTCTTAGAACGGATAACAGATTGTCACGTAGCCTAAGCTGCATTGACAAATAATTGGTGTATCTTTACGGTTGTTTTTCTATTTATTATTATTATTTACACACCGGAACCGAGAAGTCAAACACTAAAATAATGAAAAACTCCAGTTTAAAGACAGCTTTTGATCTCCTGCTAGACTGCCAATTGTCTCGATAATAAATCCTCAAACGCTAGAAAGACCATAACAATGCTTACTTTTAGGTAAAGTCAACTTTTTATAGGATTGGCTTCGATAAATTATATAATTTGTATTCGGTTTAAACTTTTGTTAACATCAGTTAATTAAAGATAAAGGTGAAAAATTTCCAGTTTTAGGATCACTAGTTTTTATTTGTTTAGCTTTAGTAAAGGTAAAATATTCATTACCAGGCTCTTTTATCTTATAAAATATGTAATATTTTTCTACACAGTAGGAATATAATTTATGTTTAATGTAATGTGTGTTTGCTAATAGAAAATATTTGCCTCCAGTTTTGGAATATGTTTCCAACGGTAGGCAGAGGCCACAGGCGACTATAATAATATAGATTTAACCCAAGCAATTTAGCAAATGGATTCTGAAAAACTGTATTTCTGTAAAGATATATTTTACCACTAAACTAAATTGGAATAAATTGCGTTCGATCTGGCCAAAATCGATAGGGAAGTGCGGACAGAAAACATCTTCGATTGTATAGCTTAAGATTTTTTATCTTTGGAGTTTTAATCGCTATCTGCCATACTTTTTATCAATGTTTTTAAAGGGCGGCCTAGCCAAAAACTATCTCCAGCATAATTAAGACTATGTTAATAATGGGTATCGGAGTGGAAAAATAGAAAGTTTTCAATTTTACAGCCAGATTTTTGAAAGTAATTTTTGTATTTTCCGCTTAACGCCATCTCATTATTTGCGAGTAACAGAGAGAATATTAATACCAACAATTATACCTTGACTCATTATTTTAATGGTTAAAAGACATATTGGAACGGTGTTCTGGGTGATTATTGATTAAACAGTGTACTAAACATAACAGTAAGAGATAGGGAGAGAAAGATGAAGGCGACTGTACAAAACGATAAGAGAAAGGTAATCGACCTTCTGGTCACGAAATACAGCTAACGAAAGGTTTATTACGGTTTTATACTCGGGTATAAAAGTCAGCGAGACTTCTTCGATCGTTTCTGGCACATACCAAGGCAGATTCTCATTCTGGACGTGTTCCCTATACAATTCATTCGACCAGTACCACTGTTTCTATCATTGACATAGTCCGAGTCGAGGTGAGAGAATTTCGATTTGCTGCTACAATCAATCATTTTTGGGGAAGATAGTCACACAATCTCGGAATCCTTAGTCTGGGGGATCAGTTAACCGAGTTCTTACTAACCTCCTACTCATTCTCGCATCTTCCCTCCCCGCTCGTTCCTCGGGCTGTGGATCCATTAGTCTTTCCTCAACTACCTCTTCTCTGTACTTTCTCTTTTTTTTCTACTCTTGTCTCCCACGAGATAACGTTAGAATTACGCTGCTCTTTTTTTCTTCCCTTTTTCGCAGTTTTATTTAAAAATGAATTCGCCGCACTGGCCGGTCATCCGCATCTTCTATCTGTCTTCTCGATGATATACTCCCGGTGGGGATTGACTATCTGGTCTAATGTCTTTAGCATTCGCTTCTCGACACTTCTGCACCCGTACATGAAATATTTATGTAGATATTTTATTTGCCGGTAGTTTCCTTCCAACATAAAATGCGGTTCTGTATCATTTGGCCGAGTTCGACTCGATAAATATTAAGGATAATTTTATTATTGCACCAAACGATTCTAACGTATTTATGAAACTTAGCAGCGCGCTTTTCTTAATTTCAATTAAGTACCATAATGAGTAATTACCACTACAAAGCTTAATCGATAAAACTTCCATGAGCGACAGAAATTACATTAACAGCGTAGCATCTCGCATTACCGGGGTGATCGTGTGTAAAAAGGACACGTACCAACTAGACGTGCTGTTTTATATCGCGTGTTTGTAGCACGTCGTATAGATTGCCTTTTACGGCGACCACCAAACTCAATTTACAAAGTCTCCGCAGGAACGTAACGCCCCATAAACCTCTATACCACATGGCTACTTTTAAACACTAGATGTAAAGATCCTCTATTCTCTTTCAATCGTTGTTTCGACTCCAACACCAGCTTCTCACCAACTTTCCACATTTACTGTTTCCCTGGAGGCTGGACGTTTCAAAATTTACGGTCGTCTTCTGACGAGTTTCGTCAAACTTTACACTTCTCTACTTTTATTATTATTTTTCGGTTGGCTCCAGTCGATCGGGGTAATCCAAACGATATTACCATATTGAAATTTCGGCCGAAGCGAAGTTGATCACAACAGTTGGACGCCATCGAGCCCGAAACGCTGTAATGGCAGTGTAATTACGCCAAAATAAATATTTCCGACACTTTGGCAGGCAGGCATTTTAAAATCCTTTGTAAAAATCTCGATAATGGTCATAAAAATGCGTTTATAATTAAAAAAAATCGGAGTAGAAATAACATTTTTTTGTTTTCTTCGAATGGAATGTTAGAAAGCAAACAACATTCTACTGATAAATGAAACAAAGATATTAGAAAGTTTTAAACTATAATGGACTTAAAAATTGGGAAGAGTGAGAAGCGCTTTAGGTTTTTATTATTTCAATTTTAAACGGAAAAGCTATAAAAAAGGGAGAAAATGCTCCGTGGATATTGTTTAGCGTAGACAATTTCTCATACTTTGAGATATTTGACTTTGACTGTCACCCATTGATAGGAGCGTTTTAATCTTTACCAAGTGATTTGTTTTTCTTGTGATTTCTTTTTAATTCAGCCCGCTTCTATACCGGTCGTTATTCTCCATTGTTTTTCTTACTCCACTACTTCTAATTTCCTGTTCGAAATAGACTCTATAAGAAAAATCTTATCCTCAGAATGTACATAAAACTTTTGCGCCATGCAACCCAGTCCAAAGAAGATGAAAAGCGGAACTTGAAGTTTATTAAATTCCTGTAATAGCTTCGGTGTTTTCAATCATCTTTGTGTATTCTATTAGACTTTCTAAGTAGAAGAACGTAAAACAAAATGAAAATAGGATTTCTGAAAGGTACGCTACTTGTTATATCAGAATATCGTAACTATGGAAATTTTCCTATGCTCCTATTTAACTTTTCATCAAAATGCTAATTTACCACTTTATTAATATCATTTACATATTTTAAATTTAAAGAAATTGAAAATTCTATCCGATATTTGGAATTATTTCGAAACTCTCTTTTACATTTAAAATGCGCTTTAAATGACCCGAGTCTGCCAATTACGCCACTTAATTTACATTAAATGTGATTTATAAGGACAGATACAAAGCGTCTTTAACTGCTTCCGATAGACTTTTCTACCAGAATCGCCTAAAACTCTGAACTACAGTAATTTTTTTGAATAATTTATTACCGATCTAACACTATGAATTACGGAATTGTAAAATGTTTCTTTATGCCAAGAATAAATTTCGTTAGACTATAATACCTACTACGTTGCCTGGCAATAATACCAAGTATTCGGACTTAACAAGAGTTTGTAAATGCATTTATAGTAGAGAAATAAGCGAAATTGCAGCTAAGGAAAGGAAAGCTTTGAGGTTTTGCTTCAAAAGGAGTTTACAAATACTGAAATAGAGAAAAAATAGCGTGTGTTCAATCAACTGTGTCTCCGCTTTTGAAGTTATCGGAAAAAAAAAGAAATATAGAAAGACTGAAGCGTAGTATTGGCTAGAAGCTTTCTACGCCGCTAAAAATCGTATTCTTCTCCCACCCAACCCAACCAATCGATCTTGGACATCACAAGCTCTGCAAATGAATGGAAAGCATCAGCTTGTGAGTCAGCAAATGCTTCGCACTCTTAGTCGTCGATACCTTTAATGGAGAACCAAGCAAAAGTTCCATTTAAGAAACCGCGACTAACTACCACTACTACAAGAGATAGAAAAACGAGAACCGGACGACAAACAGACAAAACTGACGAGCAAAATGTTAAAAGCTATTGCAGAAAATTTTTGTTTTCCTCCACAAGTCGAAGTCGGCAGAAATCTAAATTAAGGAAAACAATATATTTATAAAAACAATATATAAGTGGAGGTGCCGGACTGTCTTCAATTACCATACCAGATGATTTCGCTTATAAGATTATATGAGTTTTGGATGAAAATACTGCAATATATATTCGAATCAACACGCCAGAGACCGATAACGTATCTGCGACACACTTTTGGTAATAACTTTTTAGATAAATCTTGGATTTTTCAATAGGAAATAGAAACGTGTCAAAATAGTCATAAGAATTTTTTTATATTTATTTTTATCTCTTATCGTAGTATATTTTCTTGTTAAAGTTTGGAGATATCTGACCCGCCAACAACACGTATAAAATTTTAAGTTTAAATATAAAACACTTAAGGAAACGTGTTCTAAAAATAAAACTTCTATAGCTAAAGAAGGGTTAATAGAAGCTTTAACACGGATTTGGCATCATCGTCTCTTTCGCCAGCTTGTTGAACTACTGCTTACACTGATTCGTGCCATTTTAAAATTTAATGGTGGTACGTTTCGTTACTTACGAAACGTAGCACCTGCAGTGAAAAGTTAAAAAGAGTTTCTAAAATTGTTCTGTTGGACTAACAGTAATAGTTTATATTTACTTCCAAGACCGTTACTCTATCTTAAACACTAATTTTTCTATTGGCGTTTTTGACTTCAATTAAAAAACTGTCTTAAATTTGCTTGAAAGTTCTCATTTTTGTCCAGCAAATTCTTTATAGTCTTGAGATTTTTCGAAATTATGACTTATTTATTTAAATATGGAAAAACCTCTTCTTTATGATTTTTTTTATGGCGTAGGATATTTGGCGCTTACAACGGACTGGGAAATAAAGCGCGCCTTATCAAAACACGCGAATTATGCCAAGAATTTGGAAAATGGAGTTTAACACTGTGAATGAATTCGATATAATTATGATTACGTGTTTCAACAGCGCATATAAATCTCTGCATTTATTAGAATGACTCGATTCAGTTTTCTCTCTCTCTCTCTTTCGCATTCGGTACGCCTTAATTAAACAAAATTGAGAAATAGTTGTGGTATTTAGTCCATTTTATAACGCAGAATCTTTCATTGCGCCATTATAATTATAAACTTTTCCATTTTCGATTAAGTTCTCTTTATGTATTAATAAATATCGATATGACTAAGTTATCTATACGATTAAGATAGCTTTTCCTTCATTTGTACTGATTCCACATCCTTTTTTTAATAATCTAATAACTGCGCTTTTCCATTCTCCGAAAAGTAAAGTAGCATGCTTATTATTATTAATGAGTACCCATAGGAATATATTAAAATTCACTAAATATATCTGACTATTAGTGTGATTAAACATTAGTTTTCTTTCTTGGTTCGACTGCTGGCTTATTTTAGGATTTATTCTTCCATATTCTGTTAGCGTATCGAGCCGCCATTTCGCTTTTTAATCGTAAGTTTACGCTCAAATTTTTCAATAATAAAATTGATAAAATGATTTTTAAATTTCGAAAATGTTGCCATCCATACTAACGCAATAAAATAAATCAATGGCTTTATAATTAAAAAGGATTTTATCGTCATAACTGTAATTAAATTTGATAAAGCGGATAAAACAATTTTGTCATATTTGTTGTTTCGACACGTAAAGTTTTCTATAAATTCTAACATGTATACTTGAGAGTACACTTCGGAATTTTGACTGCATCCTTGGGGTATCTCTTTTATCAACTTTTTGCTCCACTGAGAAATCATGAACATTGTCTTACTGCCCACGACTTTCTTGGGAAAAATGCAAACCATTGACAGTTTTACACTAATGCACTTCTAGATTATAAACGATGACTTTTCATTCTCTAGTGTGGAATTGTTATTTGACAATATAAACCCAGAAGAACCTTAACGGGAATAAATACATCCTAACTTATTGAATGGAGCCGGCGTCAAATGTTCTTCTGACATTATCTATTCAACAATTGGGAATAGAAAATAAATACAATATCGTGCAAGAAGGAGTGATAAAACAAATATAAATATAGATTACAGAAAAATAACTCTAGGAAATGAAATAGTAAATATTATGCACATTATAGCTTGTCAAAGTATCATTTTGCATTTTCCTGTATATTTCTCAAAGAAAAAATATTCATAATTCTAACGCAGAAAACTACTTAGTTAAAAAAGGGAAAGGAAGTTTTTCCTTTCTAAGCGAGAGAAAAGAAGTATAAATAAATATATACGGTTGTTATTTATTTTCCTTTTTTATGAAAACGATAGATTTTCTTTCTCCGTTGGTAAAGCAATTCTGTTTTTTTTTTCTTCCAAAGATATACACACAAATAATGGAGGAAGTTCCCATATATTCGGGACTTTCTATCAGTCATCTGGATTAGCCAAATTAGAGAAAGTAAAGGAGGAAATTTATTATTTTACCAGCAGATACGGCTGGAAATGTCTTTTAACTTCTTTAAATTTAGAACTGTAAGATAGAAAAAAAAAGGAGAGAAGGAAATAATAAAATGAAAATTGAAGAACATTTTAAAAAGTATAATAAATATTTAAAAGTGGTTTATTTGCATTTCATGTTTCGAAGATTTAAGTAACGAGTCGAACAGGAACGAAGCTTGGTATATTAGACATATTTCCCTAATGACGTTATTAACTGCGGGAGCTCTCAGCAATAAGGTAAGTACACTTATTTATATTCCAGAAATTTTAACTGTTACATCAAATTTTTAGAAAATTTTCCCAAAAGGATTAAGGAACCCACTTAGTTAGTTATTAGAGATAGAAGAGGATTTGGTAAACGGGGCATTTAGTAGCAATTATTCATGATACCGGCAGGTGGGAATGTCTCGAGATTGTCTGTCTTCCGTACAAAGGAATTTTTCTAATCTAGCGCGATTTCTGCCACGCGTACATTAATCCCATAAGCTGTGATTAGATTCCATAATTGGCAGGGAATTAGCGAGGTGAAGCCGGCTCTGTTTTTGTTGTCGGTGGTTCTGTAATTGGCCTCTTTGACTAACTAACTAACTTCGACCACTCCCTATCCACTCGCTCCCATGTCATTAATTCTAAATCATTCATCGAATTTAATTTTAATTTATAGACAAGTCTATTTTAAAGGTGGGTGTTGCGTCTGGACAGATTAACGTTCTACTCTCGACCTTCCAACATGGCTGGCACCTATTAAATTGGTACTTTTTCCATTTATTAATCCGGAAAGTTTTGGTCGATTCGGGATAGTTAGAGCGAGTATTATTAGTTAAATCGCTAGCTTTGTATCTTAATTCTTTTTATTCTTTTCTTTTCTTCGGCTTGGCTTCATTAACCAAACTAATTGATTAACTGGAGCCATTTTTTATACGATAAAACAACTCTTTTTCTGGCCAACAGCAATTACGTCGGGATCAAATACTTTATCTCGACTTTCTTTTCTATTAGCAGATAAGCCATAAATCACTAAATTAGATCAATTTATTTTATGTTAAAACTAAGAAATTCTGTTGAATGTTTAAACGTATGTTTTCTACGTTTAAATAAAGTTTTCCATTTCCACGGAATTAAATTTTTGTATTAAAAATTAAATTAAGTAATATTTCATGCCAAATTTGTTGTATCTTTGACTTTATAAACCGTATAAAAGTTTTATTACCAGTTATTTTTAGAATAAAAAGAAATTAAATTTTTTTTCCCTCCATTCAAAAAAAAAAGGTTATTTTAATTATTAATTTTTTAATTAAATTTGAAATATAGGTATTACTTTGGCAGAGAGCCGTGATAATGAATCACCACGTGTGTAGAAAAATTAAAATTTCCTTGTGAAAGTAATCGGTCGACCAATATTATCGTATTATACGCTGTAAAAATTTAATTTTTTTTTTAGAAGGAGGTCTATGGATATTGGTCGAGAACGAATCAACAAATAAATATCCATCACACCGATTATTCCTAAAGCCATATAAATGATATTAGGATAGAGCAGCTCTGATATCAATCTTCAAATTTCACAAAATTCGCGTATGTCTCTGTCTGCCAGAGTCGGTTGAAATCGGTCCAAAGGTTAAAAACTTATCGAAGACACCATCTTTATTATACCGTGTCCTCGATAAGTCTCATCATGTCAGAAAGACCTTATTAATTTTGATGTTTCTCTCTTCAGATCTCTTCATTTTGATTAATAAGATCAAAATAAATTTTTTAGTTTACTTTTTATTGAATTTTATTTTAAGATTTAAGTTTGGTTTATTTATTCTTTTATTAATGAAAAATATTTTTTGTATTATTGGTGAACAAAATAAATTTGTCATCACAGATTTTTTTTATGTATGCTGTTGCAACTTCTACCAATTTAATTACAGTGTTTGAAATTTCGATTTGACAATTTCGGTGACTTTTTAATTAAATGACTTTTGTTTCTTCTTCAGATAATCTGACTTTTTGTACCAATGGACGAAGATTTTTCTTCTTAAGTTATGGGTTCTAAGACAGATTTGGTCAGAACGTTGCGACGAAAAAACATATCTTGTTCTATCTAATCCGGCCAAGTCTATGGAGTATGATTCAATTCCGTATTTCAAAAGCAGGAACAGAGCGAATTGAAGAAAGAAGAAACCATCTTATTTTATTTGATCGACAATTTAAATCAGGCAATTGAATCTTGTAAAATAAATATAAAAATTCACCATTTCATTAATACACCGTTATAGGTGTGGACAGTATTAATGATGTAAGAAATTCGCTTCTAAAGTTCAAATTATAGATATGAATGTATCGATTAACAAAACATATGTCGGATTAACGAAGATAGTACAAAATGTTCTCAGATGCAGCCTATTTACTTTGTTACGATTTTTAATATTTAAACGTTTTGCTTAAATTATGAAAGAGCTTCGAAAAGAAAAATGCTGTCTGTTATTGTTGTGAGGGCAATTTAGTAAGATCATGTTCTGGTATGTTGAATATCCCACAAGAAAATTCTTTCTCTTTCTAAGGTTTAGCTGTAACATGATTGTTGTCTGAAATAACAGAGAAAATACTTTCGGTTAGTGTCACCTACACATTTTCATTGTATATAATTATTAAAACAACAAACGGTATTTGTTTGGTTAACGTTCTCGTAATTGGGGCTGTTTTATAATTAATACGAACAAATTGTTGTACAGATATGTAAAATAATATTGTTGATGTAAATTCATTATATTGTTTAGTGTAAATATAAAATTATTAAATCTTTAGGAGTGTTATATCTTTAATTTTTTTCTCATTTATTCCTTTTAACTTAACCATTATTTAATTATTAAAATGTGCTTTATACGTTTAAAAATGGAAATTTTAATTTGTTTTATTCCTTTTTTTTTACAAAGTTTTGCCGTTTGTTTTCTGCCATACAAGTTAAAGAAAGATGATAAACCATCTAAAGATAATCTCTTAACAAAGTAAAGCGTGAATTATTAACCGACTAAGAAGGGAAAAGATTAAGACAATAGTAAAGGCAGAGGAGAGAGAGAGATTATTTAAAGTATTATTGTATTTATAAGAAAAGTAATGGTTACAAATCGTTTAATAATTCAAGAGTATTTCCTAAATCCAATTATTTTTTCTTGGAATGAATTTATCCATTTGAGTGGGTTGAGGCGCAAACGTCAATTTGACCCGTGTCCAAGAGAAGTTGAGTCTCTCATCCATCATAGGACCTTGACGTCAAACAAAGGTTTTCAGGTGAGTCAATGCAGCCAGCATCAATCAAACAGACACACACGACAAATAAGAAAGGATTGAGAAAGTATTGTCCGCAAAAAAATCTTCGGTTCTAATGACTACATTAATACTTGGAGATTCCTTTGATCTCTTGTCTAAAGAACTTTCTGCAAACTTTTGAGACAAGTAAAGACAGGGATGATGGATAATCTCTCAGTCTGACTAATCGCCTCCTCTTCTTTATATAAATACTTTTAATAGGACAACTTTCCTTATTAATACTACTTATTGTCGCTTTTATGTCTTTAAAATAATGAGCTTTCGAGAAAAGATTAAAAAAAAAAAAAGATGTGGTTTTATGGGCACATGTTAAAGAAATTCAATAAAATTCTAATGAAAATTAGAATCGCTTTATCATTTATTATTATTAAATTACATAGATTTAATTGCTTTAAAACTGCACTATTATAATAAACTTTATTATTATAATTAAATTACAGTAATTACAATTAAAAATATGGCCTAGTATTTTTAAGAAAAACATTAAAAAGTCATAAAAATGGACAAATAAATTATTCTTCGAGCAAAAATTGTAATTTATTAAAATATTTAATCGGTTAATACTGGGTCACACGCTTAAACGTTTTAGTGGAATTTTAGCAATATTGTATTTCTCAATAAAATCGGAATAAAGGATTTTTTTTTAATTCGTTTTATTATTAAAATTAAAATAAGTTACCTCGTTTAATGTCTTCACGAAATTACAACCATCGTTAAAAATACTTAAAAAGTCGAAAAAAAATAATAAATATTAATTTAATGATAAATATTGTCTGACAGAAACGATACAAAATAATTAGTCTATAATTATCTTTTAACATATTACTCGAATGAGTTATTAATAGAATTTTTGTTTGTAATTTTTCCTAAATGATGTTTGACAAACAGTTTTAATGAGTAGATTTTTTTTTTTTTGTATTTATTTGAACTAATTATTTCCCTTAAATCCTAAATTTAATCTAGAAAGTTTATAAGTTTAATTACGAGAGTTACATTTCATAAGCACCAAGAAAATTAATTTTTTTCTTTCATTAAGGAACAGTCATAATTAAGAAAAAAACAAGCAATAGACAATAATTAATTTATAAAGAAAAGTTTTAATTGAATAAAACTTTACGAATATAAAAAAAAAAGATGAATTCTTCGGTAGGAAAGAACAGATTGAGATTTATCATATGTATTACAGCCACAGATTGATGCGAAGCAATTATCTGGCTCTTCTTACTCGAGAGGTTTTCTCGTATTTGTCTTTTTTTTCTGTTTAAAATTAACAACTGAGAAAAATAAAGTTATCGGTTTAATTAATAAAAAGCATTGCTAAGAATGACGCGTAATAAAAAAAAAGAATGATTAGTTTTATCTTCACATGATTATTGTTCAGAATTGCGTGGTTTTCTGCACTAAAAAAATAATAAAAGTTCGACATTTGAAGAAACTTAGGAGAGAATTTTGAACATTAGCGATTATCTATGAAAGAATTTGCAAAAGTATAGAAAAAGTACCATTTAGGTGTACAGTTCTTCCTAAATCAATCAAAGCCATCTTATCAATAAATAACGGAATTAAACGTATCTCTTTTTGCCGATAGAGTTCTTATCGATCACAAAAGTATCCGAAAGTATAGTTACCCGATTATATGAACCTTAGGGATTTCTCTCATGCAGTGTATAACAGTACTTTACGTGGCTGACATTACGTAAGATAAATCCTCTGATTCTGGTCGCTCATTTTCCTCTTTTTCTCAACATCATTGGCGATTATCCTGCTTTTGTTACTCGTCACAGAAAGTCGCTCACCCATCAATAGGCACATGGGAATAGTCTGGCAATTCCCGAGTCTTTGCTTATCTCTTACGCTTCACCAAACATCTACTGGTCAATAAAGGTCTGTTTTCCGAGTGCACCTCCTATTCTGCTTATGTCTGCAGTAAATAACATCTGTGCACAGTTAATCGGTTGCTTAGAAATTACTTCCAAAGCCGAATTTACGTAAGCACTCTATGGCTTAAGAATAAATGAAACTCAATAAAAAGAAGAACGTTATAGTTATTATCGAAAACTAACTTATCGATAAAGACGTTATTTGTATGTAATTTTGTAAAGAAATTATGCATTATGATATCCAGTGGCTAAAACAGTTTTAAGTGGATATCATCGATTTTGTTCGTTCGACATGGAATCAAATTTTCTCTGGTGTAAAATATAATAAACATTAAAAAAGAAAATATGATAAAATTTTGCTCATAGATAATTATAATTAACTGAAATTTCTTTAACTTTACGAAGAAATAAGAAGACGATTTTATTTTATTTATTAAAACTAAATTATTAAAAAATCTTTAATATTAATTAACAATTTTTTCTTCGAGAGTAATAATATTTTTATAACTAGGAAAAGTGGTTTAAAATTTAAATATTTTGGTAGAATCTTATATTTTCTTTGACGATAGTTATTATGGCAGTTTCGTTTATTATTATTAATTATTATAAGCTGTAAACTGGAGAAGAGTAATGAAGTTTCTCAGAACCAAAAAGTCTTCAACATCATAAAATAAATATTATCTAAGAAGGAAATCTATTGATTTTGTATCTTTAAATCATCACTCGACATTGCTGTATCTAATAATGACAGAAAAAGAACAATATTATTTTTCTATATATATACTTATATACTCTCTTCATAAACCAAGACATCAAATAAACATTATAAGTTTTATTTTTACTTCTAACTTCCTAGCAAAATTTATCGAAAATCTTTTTTTTTTAATTAATTATTTCATAAATTTTGTTTTAACATTTCTCCGTATAAAAATCTGTTTACGAATTATGATAATATTCAATAATTTTATAAAACAAGAATATAATTCATATTTCATTCGTGAGAGAAAATATTGTATTAAAATTTCTTTAAAATGCTTATAAAAGTTAAATAAATAACCATTATTAATCTTTAGCATACTTTCAAAAAGAAATTTTGCCATTTCGATTTTTGTATATTTTTAAAACTTTCTTGTTTACGGTTCGATCTTAAAAAAATTTATAGTGTGCAGAAGAAACGTCCCGAGGTGTTTAAATATTGTATTTTTATTTCACTTTGCTATCTTAAAACAATATGGCTGGTATTGGTGAGTGTAACTGTTGTATACAATACCATCCAATTCACCTTGCATGGAC